>WYDF02262238.1:0-19078 GCA_009867245.2 Adranes taylori
CCAAGTTCTTCTAGGGTTGTCCATAACTTAGGCCATCGAACGTTGTCGAAAGCCTTTTCATAATCCACGAAGCACAGGTATATCGGAACCCAGTATTCTCTTATTATCTTAAAACACATTAATATTGTCAAAATACATTTAATTATCGCATGTGGGGTAAATAAAAATACCTTTGTCGTCTTCGGACAGTCCAACGCAGTCCTCGTGAATTATTTCCGAGAAATGTTGCATATGCGCATGTCCTTGATCTCATCTTCTTGACTAAAGAAGCAGTACCATGATGCTTCTGTGGATGATCCGCCAGTCTTTACTGCCTTGCAGCTTTCATGAGTATTTTGGATTACTTGTGTTGACCGTTTGGGTTATTGTAGGAACAATGATTTTTTCGGAACTATATCTTTACTATTAAGAGCAGGTCTTCTAGTATATGCACGTTGGGGATTTTTCTTTTCTGGTGTAGGGAGTAAGTCTGAAACGAACTTGTAATGGCATCTTCCTGAACATCTGCCTCAAGGATAGCATCCTTAATATCATGTTCCTCTTCTGTTGAAAGAATGTCTTCGTTTAATCGATATTCGGTTCTTTCTCGGGTAGGTCGTGGCTGAGGAGACTGCGATGATGTTAAAGGCAATGTGACTTCAGGATCTGGTAACACCGTTGCTGTACTGGATACAAATGCAATGTCAAGTATAGCTGTAGGTTCATAGGCGAACCTTCCAGTTGCTCCAAATCCAGCCTTGCTGCCAAGTCATTGAGTTGTCCCATACCTTTGCCAATATTTGGCAAAACGTTGCTTCGTTATTAAGCTGTCCTGATGATTGTGCCAGTATAGCATAACTTGCTCGTCCCAGTGGTACTCGAAGGACCGAAATACGGCTTTATCTAACAGCTGTAATTCATGGGTTGTGTTGGACGGGAGGCAGTATAAAATGATGTCATGATTTTCGGCCTCATCTACGATGTCATAATTCAGATGGCATTTGGCACCGTCAAACAATAGAACACAGCGACTTGCAAGTTTGTGTTGTCCTAAGTGGTAAAGCCAGTGTACACCGGTCTTATTTGTCTTTGATTCTTTAGGTAGGTGTAATTCTACACACTGAGCCAACGGGAAAATCATCAGTGAACTCTGAGTTCATGAGTTTACCTTTAAATAACGTCTTGGGCGGAACGATTGCACCTATTGCACTTCTGCAAGCAACAAGAGTGACATTCGCACCATGTTCATTACCGATGATGTGGACTCTTCTAGCATCCTTCTTCGCCAGGACTTTAGGCTCTTTATGCAAATTTAAACTTTTTAACTTGATTATAAACTTTTTTCAGGTCTTTAAAATGATCATCTACCACATGTTTTTTGAGCTTCTGGGCCCTAGCTGGATTTAAGTACGGGGCTTTGCTAACTGAAATTGTGTAATGAGACTTCAGAAATTCTCTTGCCCACTTATTGCTTGCTATTTGTTTTATATCAGAAAACTGGTGTTTAATGTTTTTTTACAGAGTTTGTAAAAGCACAACGTTAGAATCTTTTGTATAATTGGGTAACCTATTTAGGCGTGTCGTAATACTCGTGAACTCAGCGCAGCAGGTTGCTCGTCAGACAATGCATATTTGTGTCCCATTTTGCCTTATGTTTATTTCCTGCTTGTACATATCTGCTGAGGGTCCTCCTTGGTGTACCGTACTCTTTTTCTGCTTCGTAGTCTGACATTTCCTTTTGAAGTATGTCCGTTACAGCCTTTTCCAGGTTATCTTGTGACCAACACCCCGGCTTCTGTTGAATTTTGCCATAACTGAAAATAAATACCAACATGAAATTAACATGAAATTAACAAAACTAATTGATTTGTGGACTCAATATGGTCTAATAGGCCATATTGGTTTCAGCTCGGAAATACACATATATGCTCTAGTACAACGCAACAGGAAACTTTCGGACTAAAACAGCCTACATAACCTAAAATTGCATTAATGAAGTAATAACTAAATTGATGCACCACGTTTAAAAAAATACAAACATAAACTTCGCACCTGAAAATTACAGCACACTAACGAAACTCACTTCCTTGACACATCAGCTGGTTATATTCGTAAACAAATGCACACCACTCAGCTTTCTATGGTTTCACAAGTTCCTGTTGAAGTTACCTACATACTAGGTAAGCCATCTGTTGGATGGGACCCGCATTAATGGAAATATGGGGTACAGGTACCTTATATTTTATTTTTGCAATGAGTTCTCAACTTAATCTTCTTTCTGCCTCTGAAAAAGAAATATTAATCCTATGAATTGTAAAGCGACTTCAACAAATAAGACGTACATGTGTTCGGAAAAGATTAGGGATGGGCTTTTCAATAACGGACTGTAAATTATGACGATTCAAAAAAAAGAGTGAGAGTTAGTGATGAGTCACTCGCTAAAGAACGTTTTTTTGATCGTCATATATGTTTGCAACGCGATGTACCGCTACGTCAATTGAAAATAATTTGTTCCCATTTGGAACCTTTAATGCACCTAGTCAGCAGACAAACAGCACACAGACTCAACACAAACATAGGTCGAGAGAGATATGCCGCCAAAAATATGCAAACGGATGGTTCATTGTTCTTTCTGGTTCGAGTAGATAATATGGATGAACTACAAACGATTTCAACACTCTTAGTGGATGAGCTTTACCGCACCGACCGATGGCATACCACACCGATTTTTAATATCGCACCGACCTGAATAGCCGCTTGGTTACAAAGCGATACTGATTTAGAATCTAAAAATACCGTACCATTTTCTAACAGAATAAGATCCATAAATGATTGAGTTATTGCGAGGATAGTAATTATTGTTCTGTGCTTCTGAGTTGAACGTTGGTGAATGTGAATCGTTTTGATTTATACGAAGACACCTTATGCAAATCTTCATAGTCTGCTGCAGTTAAATTACAGGTCTGCTGACGTCGGCCGAATGTTCGCAGGTTGGTTCGAGAAATTGTGACCTATTATATCAAAAGATACTACTGAAACTATTAATTAACGAAGCGTCGACGCGCGATGAAAAGTAATAATAATGTACTTGAAAGATGACGTGAGAAGAATAAAATTAAGGTAAGTTAAACATGTATATTTTAAATAAACAAATAAATCGTTGCAAACATTTCATCCACCACACGATTTTAGGTTTAATAAGATTTTAGAGCTAACACCAGACCGAACGTAAATTAGCAAGGTGTGTATAACTTGAAGTTTAACGGCCGAATCATTGTTTCTTTGACGGCACCGGCGAGAAAAAATAAACTTTTCTATTGCATGGTTTAATGGACTTTATCTTGGCTGAAAATCTAAAACCGTCTTTTCTTTTTGTATTTCTTCCTACGTATAGGACATTCCTTATATTTATTGTCTCACGTTTGTTGATAAGCGAAAACTAGCTGAGCTAAATTTACGGATGAATTGCATCATCCACTTAGGACAGTTATTGGAATAATCTTCTAGATAGCCTTTGAATCGCATGATCCTGTAACCTTCTCTCCGCGTTTCACTCTTCAAGAACACCCCACATTTATTGCCTTCTCGCCCATGATTCTTTTTCGTTCATGATCCTTTGTCGCTCATGATCTTTGACCTTTGACCAAGACTTTCATGACGTTTTGATCGAGACTTTTTTATTTTAATAGTTGCACTCTTTAAACGTGACCCACCTGGATTTTCGCATATTCGCATCGAAACTTTAAAAAAGGAAAGCCGGTTGATATAACAATATATCAGTATAGGAATAAAATGATTCCTCGCACTCATAGTTTGTTTTGGAATTAATTAATTTAATGTTTATATAAATTGCTCTACTTATTTGTTTTTTTGGTTTGAGGCTATTCATCCGATAACATGCTTTTGTAGAGGTAAATTTTTTTGATCCTCAATTTTTTTAGCTTGTCACTTTAAGGCATAGCTCTGGTAAGTTTTAGGCGGATCTAAACACGGTACTTTTTTGCAGTATGGTTGCGACCTTTATGGAACGGAACGTTTCGTTGCGTTTCGTAGAGTGTAGAAATCACAATCACTCTGAACAATATTTATTAATATATAAATATAAAATATTTATTTTAGGTGAAATTTATATAGATTTTATGTATATTAAAATATATTTTTGAGACTGATTTTGAAGAATACTTACGTCTTTGTCGATGTTTTATTAAGTTATAAAGTTGTTGTATATGTACGATAATGATTGAATTTTTATAAATATACATAGAAAGTTGAGAAAATGATAGCCACCCCACTTTCATTTAGTGAAAGTCATTTGTTTCTTTATAAAACAAAAGTTGACCCCTTAATATTTGAATTTAATAACTCGTCTATTAAATTCAATTAGCATAATAGTTGTTTAATGTAAATTAAATAAAACTATCTAGAAATCGCAAGCCCTACCCATGAATTCCGTATACCCCATACTTGCCTACGGCACGGACCGCTTTGCCGCGTCATACAGCTACTCTTGACTCACTTTTTCCCCTTGTTTACCTAAAAATAGAAATCGCCTACACATGAATTCCCTGTTCCTCGTACTTACCTACGGCATGAACCGCTTTACCGCGCCATACGGCTACTCTTGACTCACTTTTTTCCCGTGTTTAACAACAGCGCGGGCAGTTCCATCGTCCGCTTTGCCGCGGCCTGCGGCCACTCTTAACGCACTTTTAAAAAAGTGCTAACAGAGCAAGCAGCCTTGCCTCCTTCATACAACTGACTGCTTTGAATTTTTGAATTTGTCTAACCACTAACTCACCAACACATGAATTCTCGAACCCTATATTTGCTTACGACACGGACTTTTGACGAATTTCTAACAGGACCGCTTTGCCGCGGCATATGGCTACTCTTTACTCAGTTATCCCCGTGTTTATCTAAAAATATAAATCGCAGGAATATAATCTAAACGGTAATTTTAAACAGTTACAAACACAAAAGGCTTCACAATGGGTACATACGTGTAGACAGTATGTGAAAAAATACATTACAGGCACATCGTTTTTAAGTAAACCCGATAAACGACTTTCGAATCAGGGTTCGGTGACCACTAAACCGAAATTAAAAAGCGTAATAAGAATGTAGGCAACAATTGTAGTAAATATGAGCAAAACACTGTAAACAAATTTCTAGAAGGATTTACTAAGGGTATAAAAGTAACTTTGTAACCAAGAAAATCCTCGTAGGCATGAAAGTTGAAAAATGAAATCGTAGACATGAAATCGTAGACATGAATGTATGAGTTGAAAAATGTTAAAAAGAGAGTTAGTATATGAACAGTTAAAAGAATTAGAATGTATGGGGCAGTTATAAGCTCAAGTTAATGACAGGCTAAAGTTTTTAATTAGCAATTCTGAAATTAATAAAGTCAATATAGTGAATGAGGTACGATTGGAACATGAGAATGAACTAAAGTGTGTAAAGGAGATCTCGCTAGACTAGGTACAATCTAAAAAAAAAGAACACAAGTGATTGAAATATTTTATCAAGCGACTTTACTCGTACTAAAATAATTAGAAATGAGGTTCGTTACAAAGAACAAGTATGTTGTTTCATCAGTTTCAGCAGTTTTTTTATTTATTTATTATTTAAATCACAGAGCAAACAGCGTGAATAATTTTATAAAACAATATTATAGTTTGTATTTGAATGGAAAACAGGAAAGCGATATCGTACTTCGATAGAAGAATGACTACGAAGGCCGTTCAAAATTTATGAATATATTGAGACTAAATTCGATTCGATCATTAAAATATAATTTTTTTAAATATAATAAGATTTCTCTAATATTTATTATTTGTAATACATGCGCATGGGGAAAAATATTAGGCTAGAAAAGTGATTTTCGATATAGTAACAATATTTCATGATTTTTCTTAGAATCAATCGACAAAATGATGGAACAATATAAAGTAGAATTCACTAAAATAGAGTACAATAAAAAGTAGAATCCGTAATTATAAACTAGCTAGTAGTAACCATACTAGCTAGTATTTTGAAATTATTAGAACATAATTAACTTTGTTATTTGATACACAAGAGGTATTTACCTACTTAGAAATGCTTTTACGTAAGCGAAAAAATAAAAATTGCACATAGGTTTGTTGAGCCTCACTATGAGGGGTGATGAATGATGAGTTGATGTATGATGAAACATTGTGTTAAAAGTTGGCAAGTGTTAAAATCGTTGAGGGTACATAGACGTCTAATGAAACTGCATTAAAATGTATATGAGAAATAATGAGCAAATATATTGCGACTATATCGGAAGCGATGGACAGATTAAGTGCAAGGCGGACAGTAGAATACGTGCATAACAAAATGACGTTGTCCGCGAGGAGTGTGTCACAAGTTTTTAAAATAATTTTAATTGTATGCAGGCCGGCTGAGTAAGGTTTATGACAAAATGACTTGTGAATATAGTGAAAGGTGACGCGTGAAGTGAAATGTAAATGTACAGAGTATTGCAAAAACTACATGTACGGAATGATTATTGAAAGCCGCATGATAAATTAGTTAAGTAACCATGAAACATAATACGGTAGCCAAACAAGCGAGCAGAAGGCTAAAATATGCAGTATACGGCCAGTATGGTATAATTAAATTTCGACATGAAAAGTTTATTAAGGAAAATTGGTTCAAAATAAATAGGTTCTAGACAGAGCAAATTAGAAAGAGTTATTGGTAAAAATTGGAGAAAAAGGTAGAAAAATGATTAAGTGGAGGAAATTACTATAGATGCAAAAGCATTATTTAATAAGTTATTGACATACTATGAATTTACTAAACAAAATAGAGGCATTGGTTTTTTGGTGAAAGTTTAAGCCCTCAGGACAGGAGGCAGCAAATAGATAAGATATTGTAATATATTAATGTTCAAAAAAAACCTATTTGTTACTGAAATATAATGACAGGCTACTCAAAATATTAAAAGATAGGTGAAATAAAGATTAGCGTAAATTAAAAAATCGAAGTGGAAACAAAACATTTCTACAATACTGATTGTGGAACAGAATTTTTTTTATATAGAACTTGAACATTTAATATTTCTATCAAAGAAAATCGTGGTGTTGAAGATAGGGTCAAGAACTGAAAATAGGGTCAGTTCTTGGAACTAGATGGACAGCCAATGATGCACAAATTGAGAACCGCTGATCGCTGACTCTACTGGAGAGATTTTTAGTAGAATAAAATATGCCAATTTAGCTCAGAACTGACATTAGGAGTTTCTATTATTTTATATAGAGAATTATATAGAATTCTGTATCTTGTATTAAGATAATACAAAGAAGAGTAAACGGTAAGAAACTCAGCAGCACTAAAAGCTGTAAATATGAACGTCAGTTTCTATTTTTGAGGAGCAAACGAAAGGTACATGTATAATAGGGAAGAAAGAAAATATTTTTGATCAATCTTGCCGATATGAAGGCAAGTTTTTTTAACTCGCTAAACATTTTTAACAAAGGTGTATATCGGTAAAATTAATTAAACTGTGATGAAGCTTCAAAGGATATTTAATTAACATAGTTTGACGTATATTAAATAAGGGTAGTAGCTTTAATGACATCTTTTAGTGGGAAAAGATTTCCTGTCAAGTATATAGTTTAGTTAGGGACTTTTCGGAATTTGATCTTAGAATGTGAACTATTTGAGCTCAGAACAAGAGTTGGTAGCGAGGATTAACAGAGAATTTATTATCAATAGTAAGATAATAGTAAGTCGCCTGAAAAGCACGAACGGAAGATGTTAGAAGCGTGACGACATCTGAGTTAAACTAAAATTTCGAAACCTTGAATTTATCAGTAAAGTCAGATCAACATGTTGAAAGTTGAAACATTGATATATCAAATAATTATTATTCTAAATGATAATTTATTATATTATTTAAAATAAAGAAATTAGGTACTAGTTGCGAAAAGAAAAGAAAACTGAAGTTATCTTAATGTTAGTGAACTTATAATGTTGTAGTTATTGAACTTCATGATGAAATTTGAGGTTAGAATTTATTAATAAGGTTATGAGGACATACCTCCGTCAGAAATGTTTAGGAATATGTTCTGCGAATATTTTAAGACAGGATAGGTAATAAAATGTTTACTAAACATGGATAGATGGAGGTAATGTTGAAGTTGATTGGCCAAACGGGTCTAAAATTTTAATTTTTGTTAGTATATATTGAATTTAATTCATGCGAACAAGGCATAAACTTGTAGTACATAAATGGTAACTCATTAGGGACTAGTATATTAACTATAGGAGTTAACAATCTTTAAACTTTCTTGTTTAAAATATTTTAAGAAATTTTATTAAGACAGTGAAAGGTAGATACTTAATTGGGAAAGGTGTTCGTGTTTTTGAGAACAAATTACGCGTAAATTATTAGGCGTAACTATTAAAAGATTTTTTTATTTCTATATTGTAAATTATATTAAGACATGCATCCCAGTTTCGCGGATAGTTCTGAATGATTTGTTAGTTTCATTGAACTTCTTTTGATTTTGACGCATTAGCAGGTTCAGTGAAGGAACTTATTAAATCAATCGTGACACATTAAAACATTCAGACCTATCTCAAAGTATTTATGATGGCTGCATGTATGTGATTGTATATAGAGGTACACCAATAGTGTGACACTTTTTGGCAAATCAGTTTGTGAGTCCTCTTTAATAGAATGGACATGGTGTAGAGTTATTGCAATTCTTATCAGATCGAGTTTATATGTAAATAGAGATGTTTTGGAATTTGTGGAGTTGTATTATATGGTTGATCTATGTCGGAGAAAACCTGGTACTGATTTTTTTGTAGCTAGGATAGTAAGCTATAAAAAGTAGCCATAATTTTGTACACTAGCGTCCAGTTATTTTAGCTAGTAAGGCTTTAGAAAGAACAATACGAAACTTGCTCTTTTAAACCATTGATGTAGAAGCGTCATGCAATCTAATTGAAAGCACCAATGAGGAAACAGAAAGACAGAGCTATACAATTATACATGTCAATGAATTAAGGTTAGGCTACAATAATCTACGAAGTAGACACGAAGGGTCCAAAACTAATCTTAAAATGAAAATAAGACCAAGAATTTATAAATCTGAATTGGTCTTCGTCTTTATATTTAATTAATTCAACACAGCAAAAATAACGTATCACAATTTTAGATTTTAATTTGGGGAGCCATTTGTACATACCAAGTACGCGTTGTCAATCCGCCAACTGTAGTACTAGTTATGTTAATGGAGATGAATTAGGACAAGGAACATAGACCAAACAAATGATATAAAGGTTGAAGATATAATACGATACACTGTATTTAAATATGTGAGCACTACAGATGTTAGATCCAATATTACCAAGCAAAGGGTACATTGGCGCGTATTAAATTATCATTTTCGAATATGACGTTACAGTGGACTACAAGTTCGTGTCCCAACGTCCACGGATTTTGCTCCAAACACAGACAATATTGGGAATAGGGCTTAGGCTAATTTATTTTTTTAAGTAGATACACCTAATAAACATATGAGCCTTCACCAGAAAAGGGTTCCTATACTCATATGGAACAGATAGAAGAGACAGTGAGACTTAACGATGGGCAGCATTGGTTTAATTAGATGTATAGAGGTCAGTGCAGGAAGAAATAGCGAAAAGATTACTATAAATTACTATATAATTACTTAAATTGTAAGTCTAAGTAATTATAAGTTTATCGTAATGTTTATGTATTGTACGTTTATGTAGCAATATGCAAAATAAAGTTTTATTTGATCTTATCTTAAACAAACTATAATTGACGAACTATGTTATAAAAAGTAAAGAGTATGAAACAAGCACTACAGATAATATCAAATATATGGAGAAAATCGAAGATGTGTTCAGTGTGGAATTGTACGAGCAGCAGTTATATCAAATGCAACTTTCAAAAACATGTCAAACTGAAACATCTTACATAATATGGTCAACTCGTCGCAGATTCAAAGGAGCGAGCTTTGAAAACGGTTTGTCTCCTTTTGCAATGGGGATTTAGCATATATAAATCCTCTAACCACCCCTTGCTCGTCGCAGATTCGGTAGAGCAATTTGCACGATAATTGCTCGGGTCTGCAATGTTATAAGTGTAAAAGTGATATGGTTAACTAGATATTATTTTTGTTTTGTTTTCATTTTTTGTAAGGTGTACGTGTGCAAGGATCGTGAATGCATGATAGTGCTTACAGACATTTTAAAGGGTGTAATTAATATAAGAAACATTGTAATAGTGAGGTTATGAACAAGATACGTTTCAACTGTTAGATGTAGGAATCTAATTCACTTTGATGGACTTTATAAATAGAATGATAGTAATGAATGACTTTTAAATTGCACGGGCCGTCGATTGGGACGGGACGGACGTGTAAACTCACCAGTTGTAAACGAACAAACAAGTTACCTTGTGCTAGAAAATTAGTAATGATCGGATAAATGATAAGGGACTTAGAGAATCAAATTAGGAACATTAGATAGTTTTTAGGTACGAAGGAAACAATTTTATAAAGTTGTTAGCTAGTTATAGAGGAAGGAATATTTCAACCTAGATAAAAGTTAATCAATCTTAGGTGATCTGTAGTACAAAGTTAACTGAAAGAATGAAAGGACTTGATGAAAGTAAGAAAGGACTTGAAATAACACTTGCGACGAGCAAGTGTTATTATAAACAAAGAGTCAAATTTAAATTAAGCGATAGTTGATAGATTGAGTATAGATTTTATATTAAGCAGGCCATAAAGAGAATATGCAATACGTTTATAGATAAAACCAGTTTGTGTAATTAAGTGAACCATTTTTTGGTGTTAACCAAGTTTGTAATCTTCGGAGAAAAAGTTTAAAAAAGAACAGTCTGTATAAACGTTAAATTATGATCTTATAAATAATGTTTCAAATAGAATCGAAGAGGCTTTAGGTACTCTAGAAAACACAGTTTATTCGAATGCCCTATCTTTTATAGTTTCTGAAATATATTGGGTTTTTTTTTTAATTTCGAACGTTGCAACGTCGCATTCTGTACAAGGCAGAGATTTTTCTTATACAACTTATGGTAAGAGGCACTATATGTGCGCAAACTTTCAGCCTCATTGTTTGAAAACTGAATATTTGGAAGAAAATAAAATTAGTCTTATTGTATTTAAAATATATGAAGAAACCACTTTTGCGGAACAATCGTTTTCACCTGCCTACTACATTTCATCGAACGGTCCAAGAGGTTAGGAGTAATTCTGGAACATATGTACGTAAATACCTACACCCAGGCAATGAAACATTCGCCCTTCTTTTAAAATTTTCACCATGAAATTTCATTTTTGAAAATTTCTTTTTGTGGTAAATGTTCTTTATGGCGCGTATAAAATGTTTGCAGTGATTTGAATACAAGAAGGTACTAAGTTGAAATATAAAAAAAAATGTAAATATGAAACATGTACATTTTATATACCTACAAGTATTACATACGTATATGGTAAAACTTCTATTATTGAAAAATAACTAAGGTTTTTTAAAAATTTATTTTTAAATTTGCATGTTACAAGCAGAACGGTATGGCAATAAATGTAATGTATATCATGTAATACACATGTTTTATTAGAAGGACTTGCTGATCTTGCAGTTCTTCTTTCTGTATATGGTGTGTGGAATTAAATATATTAGTTATGTGAAAGGCAAAGATTGAAATGAAACTTCATTTACGAGAAATATTGTTTCAAGTTGTTACACTAAAATATATTCATTTAATTATTTCTTTAAGAATTAAGTAGTTATTTCTCTATAATGAACTTTAAAATTCTGATTTTTCATTAAAATAAAGTTTTATAACCTTAAATAATGTTTTTTGTATTAGTATTAAATAATGCAAAGAAACAATTTTTTTATGTTTTTTGATTTTATAATGACCTAAAGAACATAACATTTACGTAATGAATGAATAACTACATTTCTGAAATATATGGATTGTCTTTCTGAACAGGAAATATTCTGATCTATATAAATTTTTTTTCATATATTCTTATTAGACTAAATTAATATTGTAAGATATTTATTACATTTATGTTGCTATGTAACTTATAAACAATTCAGCCTGCGACTTATACGTTGATAACTTTTTATCTTTCATATGCCATATAGATATCGGGCTCTCATTAAGTCAATTAATTAATACTCGCATTAAGCAATTCCTCAATAAATTATAAATTAAATGAGAAATCCTCTAACAGTATATCTAAATTGAATAATCTAATTCATCAAAGAAATATCAAATATATAATTAAATGTAATCTAATATATATTAATCAATCAATTAATCATAAATAAATTAGTTAAATTAAGAAGAAGAAAAAATATATAAAAATCAGTCTGTGTAATCATAATAGTAAATAAAAGCCAGAAAGAAAACAGTTAAGGTGCAAGTTCGTTAGCTTCTATAACTTACACATATCTATAGAAATAAAAAACATCCGACCAGTTACGCGTCAATAAGAAGCAAGCGGCATACGGTTACGTCAAAGGCTTTGTACTTGTCGCAACGGTAGCGGCTCTTATTGATATAGATATATACGTCTCCGTATATCCAACGAGTTTTCTTATGATTATCATGTTAAAATAACGATTTCGTTCATGTTCAATATACGGTTTATGCGGTGTATGTTAGAATAACGGTTTATGCAAGTTTGGACAAGAAATTTCATTCTACTCAAATTCTCTGAATGACGGTTAAGCTTTTTACCCTTTTGGCGCTTAACAATCTGATTGGATATTATTTTTAACGTATTTTTGAGTGAGGCGTTTTTCTATGAGATACTTTGATATTTTGGCACATCAAACTATTTTTCCACCGCTGGTGTGACCCACCACTTTTAGATATTACCACCACTTGCATTTTCACTAGATAACCGACACCAAAATAATGCAACATTGATCCTTAAATTTTCCTAACGTATCAGGAAGAGACTTTTGATTGTCCGGAAGTATAACCTTCATAACAATTTTGTAGCAGAGGCTTCTTTCTAACTCCGCCTTTCTTGCGGCAGATGCCATCGAAAGCCATAGGCTTATGTAAAACACTACAGTTGAACAGATTCTGACCTAGCTAAAACTTCGTATAAAAGGGAGCCTTCCAGGCCAGAATCTAATTAGACGGAATTTTCGAGTTGTTGTCTTTGGATGGGTGTGAGAACCTAATTGCGCTAGTTCAAGCCTATAACTCTGAAATAAGACCTAGTCAAATCCTTTTGGTCAGCGAGCATCATCGCAGCCAGTGTTGATCTAATCTTAAAGCGTTATAGTAAAATATCAAGTATTCAAACAATATATTAATCTACGAATATAGTATTTAAAAATAAAGTTCAACAAAAATAAAATTCTAGGAAACTTCTACATAACAAATAAAAGGATAAGTATGAGATGACACATCTTCTGCTCAATCTTTCGATTCCCAAATCATTATCATTTTTTTCTACTTTTAATCACATATTATTTCCCATCGTCATTGATATCGGCCCAATTTATAGATAGCAACACAAGAAGAAGACGTTGCCTAGTGAGCACCAACCAGTCGAGGGTACATTGGTCATCATTGACACCAGTTTAAGTACTTCGGCAGAGTTCAAAGTTAATTCTGTCAACGCCAGTTAGTAGCCAATACCCACACCATCTTCATCCATCAGCAAAAAGTCAATTATCACACCATTTCAATGCATTTCTACACCAGCGCGCATATCTACGAAAATCCTACTACGAGCGCGCAACGACAAAGTTCTACATTTGCCAATGCTCGATTCGAATCCATCTACGTATTATTCAACCAAGTATCATTTATTTAATCCAGTCAACTTCTACGCCGTTAATGCAGAGTGGAAATTCATTCCAGAGCCGTACTCATAGACGAATAAATCTGATACAATATAATAGATACAATCATATTTAGTTCGTTACGATTTATTTGCTTTATTATTTTGAATGGAATAAGAGAAATTGATCAGCCTAACCAATTCTGAATTATATATAGAATCAGCATGATTGTCATTCATTTAAAATCGTGCTTCGAGGCGTATTTTTCAAGTTATAAATACTAGAACAATCAACCAAACTATTGAAAATTATTATTGCCTTTCTGTGTTTATTATATAAGAAACTACGTACTTAATTATACAAATTAGAACAAAGGAATTCCTAACCCAATCCTGAATCTCATGCAAGAGCAAATTATGTTACAAACAGAAAAAAAATATAAAAAACAGTATAGTAGTTACAAATAACGATCTTGCTTTGGTTAAGTCAATAAAACCAATAACAATATAGATAAGTAATACTTATAGACGAAAGATATAGGATTTATTTTTTGAAATTTTTTTCTATTTTGTCTTAGTACGTCTCTTGTATCCACCGTTTATAACTGGCTAAAAGAAGAGGACATAAGGAGCAACAGACCTCGAAAGAAAATAAAAAAAAATATGTGGTGAAAAATTTAAAAGGAAGGCATATTTTTCGGTTTTAATGTGTATCGATATATGTATCGATTTATGTAAGAATTCTTTCTAATCTATTGGACCGAATTGGCTGAAATTTGGCACACTATTGTTCCGCCAAAGTGATACTTTCAATTTTTTTTAATTCAATACAATGGAAATGAGCCATTTTTTTTCTCCAACAAACTCATATTTCAGACTAGTAGGTTGAAATGTTCCACATGTACCTAGTATTATGCGTCGAATAAAAATTCACATGTGTCTGTCATTTAAAGAACGCTACGTTGTCACGTTCAAATTGAAAAAAAAACTTTTCAATTTATCTCAAAACTATAAAAGGTAGAACATTTTCATAAAGTTTGTTTTATAGGGTACTTAAAGCCCCTTCAATTTTATTTGATATTTTCTCCTAAAATCACATTTTAACATATATACAGGGTGTTGTTTTCAGTTCCTACGAAATTTGGAAAAAGGAAATTTAGGGAGCATATGTCAGAGTAAGGGTCTTTAATTTGGCCGTGCTATAAATTCAATTTACTTAACCCAAATATATATGTTACCGGCAGAATGTAGTATTTAGACATTTCCTAAAATGTCCATTAACTTTATAAAATTCAACAAATTACGTAAATATTTCCGAGTTAATTTTTTAATTGTTTATATATATTTAAAGATCTTTGGATACAATAAAATCAAAAACTGTTACAGCAGAAGGTTTCGAAAACTGGACCGCAAATTTATAAAACAAAGTGTCCAAGCATGAATAGAGGAAAAATATTTGAATATATTTTAATAATCTATTTTTTATTCTGTTAATTAAATACAGCACTTAAGCAACATACTGCAAGGTACTTTCGCTTAAAGCTTGTATTAAGCGTCTGAAAACACTCAAAAATCAATTACTAAGTAGTAGTTATTCATATGTTTAGTTGTTAATCAGTTATTGTGATTTAGAAAAAATGTTTCAAATAAAATCGAAGTAGCTTTACATAACCTATATTACAAAGTTCATTGAATGTCATATATTTTATAGTTTCTGGTATAAACGGTGAAGTTCGAAACGTAGCAGCGTCGCAGTTCAATAGCAATTTGAGACGTGGGACTAATTTCATTAGACGTATAATACAAGATGCTATATGCATGCAAAATTCCAGCCTTCCAGTAGATATCTTTAACCCAACAGACATCTGTACTTACACAGAGCTGACATTGAAAAATGCGCCCTTTTTTACATTTTTTACTAATAAAATATTTTTGTTTATTTCTGTTTGTCATAAATACTTTCTAATGAAGTACGTATGAACGGATAGCAGTGATATAAATCCAAAAGACGATATATAGTTATATTTGTACTGTGTACATATATGGTGTATGAAAGATAGTAATTCTAAGTTTTGAATCTTCGTAAAAGTGTAATCTAAATCCATCGTGCTCGCTTTCAATTTTCTGAAATTCATAGCTTCTTGGATCGCATCACTGCATAATAAGATAAAATATATTTTGACAGCAATCAATTTCGGATGGGGTACGAATAGAGAAGATCCAGATGTTTCAAATCTCTTACGCCAATTTTATTATGTTTTGAACATTTTAATAATTACAATTTACTAAGTGATAAATTTTACAATCTGTTAAAATTCATTTTTAAAATTCTCTAAAATTTGTTTTGAAATAATGTGCTATCGTGAGTTTTTATATGATTTAAGCAGATAATAAAAATTGCACTTATTATTCGAATTTACGTCGAACGCTATATAACATAAAACTGAATTTAAGTATATGCTGATGTGTTCGCGCAATTGTTCCTATATATTACGGAATATAGTTATATTCCGCAATATTTTTGAGGTTTATTAACATCTATTTATTTATATATTTAAAAAGAATACACACAAATTTACCAGTAAATAAAAAATAAATATACAACTCTCTTACAGTTGTAAATGTATGTTAATAAAAGAGCGTGGACATAAAATGATAGTACTATAAGTTGAATATTTAAAAAAAGCGGATACAGTTAAACAAACAAAGAAAAGTATGAAAATAGATTTGGTGAACATTTTTGACCGTCTGAGAAAAAGGCTTTGCTCTCACAAAAAAAAATTCTGGATCGGTCAATTTCAATAACAAAAGTATAACAATAATTTTATAAGTAAAACAAAATAGATTGATTGAGCTCTAGAGAATATTATAACAATTAGTATTAGTGTGATCTGTGATGTAATGTCGTAATGACTAGACGTATTTCGCGCTGTAGGTTTGTACTAAACTGTATTTATATAAACTATTAAAAAATAATTTACATACTTAAAACCACAAGTAAACACAATGATTTGCAATAAAAACCGTCAAATGAGATATCATCTTCTTTTATTAAAGTCACAATAAGTCGTTTATTAACCTTTTAAACATTAATGGACAAGATAGTAACTTTATTTAAATCCGAAATAAAATATATTATTTAGAAAATAAACAAAGAACGATCAGACAAAAATTCCAAATTTGAAAATCAACTTCTTGAAGCACGTGATAAAATGGAGCAAAACGTCAAAAATAACAACTTAGAAATTTATGGAATTCCTGAAAAGCAGTCCGAAAACCTAGCCGAAACATCAGCCGAGGAAAAACGGTAGATGTTGACATTGAAACAAAAGATACGGAATTTTGTTATAGCTTACCAGCAAATGAAAACGGTAGTAAACCAATCATTGTGTGTTTTGCATCTCGTAAGGTACGTGACGCTTTTTATAATAATTAAGAGAAATTTACAAAACTGAAATACTTATCAGAGAAGACTTGACAAAGAAACGTTTAGAAATTCTAAAATAGATCAAGGGAATTACGGGACGGGAATTATTCCGTTTGGACCCGCTCCGCTATTTTATTCGTGAAGTGCAATAATAATATTATAAAAATACCTGTAAATTCATATATAAATACAATATAATCTATTGTTTATAGCAGCATGCCTGTCTATTAAAATATTTTTTTTTCTTTTAATATTTTGCGTAGATAAGAATTTATAATAAAAAAAAGAATTATAAGTTGAATTTAAATTGAATGTTTCGTATGTTGCTAATACATTTTTTTTTGTAATTCGTTTGTTTGTTTGCTTTTTATTCTGTTTGTGAGTGACCGTAGGTTTCAATTCATAGATTTTTGTTACTTTCTCTCTTTTTTTTTCTTTCTTTCATATTCGAAATTTTTATTCATTCTAAAATTAATTCTAAGGTAATGCTTACATCTAGGCACAGGATAATTTAATGATTAAGCCCTTTAGGATCAAAATTCCAAGAAGTTAAATACCTAATTGGTACATATAATTACGATTTGTTTAAATGAAACTTATTTAACGCCTGATATACAGCGTAGTTCATTTTTTGTTAATGGATATAAGTTATTCAGAAAGACTGAAATAGTAGAGGAGGGGGGCTTCGCAATATAGACTAGAAAAGAATTTAAAGTAAATATAATCCAAACATTACATAACATCGAAAAGCTATGTGCATCTGTACAGGAAGAAAAGCTAAAATTTATACTAGGAGTGGTTTACCGCCCACCTCAACAGAATTATTAGGCCTTTTTAGATCATTTTGAAGATTCATTTCTTTCAATAAGAAACACGTGTGATAAAAGTCTTTGCTAGGGTGATTTTAATTTTAATCTACTTAACAATACTCACCGTATATGTCGCTATTCCGAAATTTTTACTATCTATAAACATGAAGAAGTCATAACTTAATCTACTAGAGTCACCACTGAGTCAGCGTCATTACTCGATGTTGCCCTTGTTTCAGATTTAGGTTTACTGAAACAATCTGGTATTATTCTATTTGGTTTCTCTGATCACAATGTAATTTACGTAGTTCTAAAGATTAAAGCCTGAACCAATCTTCATTAATCGCAGGTCATTAACCCAGATATGCCCATAGTCCTATATGTACGACGCTTGTCTATTTGTTTATATGTAGGATGCTTGTTTATTTGTATATCAGCATTGCTCACTGATATTGTATTGCATCATTCTGTTGTAAACTTTTGCCTGTGTTGTTGTTGTTGTTTCATAATTAAATAACAGTTAATTATTTGTGGAAATGGCGAAGTACGGAATAAATTTTGCAAGGTAAGTTTTCGGTTATTTTCTCTACATTATTTTTATTGAATGAAAGTTAATTTGAATGTCGATAGAGTTAACATTGATAATCATAAATAAAATTGAGGTTATAAATTTTCACGGCTCTTGGAGAAGGCGTCCAGAAATGCTGTCCTATATATAGGCCGTTGGGAAAATCGGCCATTATCAAGATTCTAGTAAAGAAACCAGTAATTTATTGAAAATCAGTTGTTTTAGGGGCTTTAGTGCAGAAGAAGCACTATTGATGCTTGATAAAAATGACGATATTGAATATACTTCAGCTAATTTAGTTATGTTGCCTCCAGAGAATACATGTGAACCAAACACTGATCAAGATTCCGGGGAAGAGAATTATGTAACACCGGATAATTTCACAGCTTCCCAACTTCAAGCTCCATTGGAAATTCAACTGCAAGTAGTTAACAATAATGATGACGAT
>WYDF02262249.1:0-19078 GCA_009867245.2 Adranes taylori
ATGTAAATTTATATACTTAGGTATTTGAGTACAGAAAATATATTTATGCTAGTCACTTTGTTGTAACTCGCCACTAGATGGCGCTTCAGCACGCAGCCATAAGGTCGCGGCAATCAGGACATGTCGCTGGCAACGGCGAAGCCGCGAGAATTAGGCGTGTCGCTGGTCGCGGCAAAGCCGTGACTATTAGACCACATCACTAGCCGCGGTAATTAGGCGTGTTGCTGACCGCGGCCGTAGGCAAAGATAAGGATCAGGTGGAAGCAAAACAACGTTTGCCGGGTCCGCTTGTATAGAATACTTTAAAACTTTTGAGTTAGTATATTTTAGACTTCTGACTTTTTGTAATATATAAAATTTACAAATTATGTATTTTATGTTGAAATGACAATTATAATCATAGAAACAATTGTAATAGTTTTTTTTCCTGATCTAGAATAATATATTGTATGATAAACAACTAATTTAAGGTCAATAGTATGTCCGTTTCCAATAACTTGGCGTGTATGATGGTAACAATTTGAAATTTTGGGGATGTGTTATGCTGCTAAATGAGCATCTTTTAAAATTATTTTCAGGTGTACACGGGATGTTTCAAAAAAGTGTTACATGAAAAAGTTTACTTTTTTTTAAATAGAATACTCTATATATTTTAACTTTATTTAAAACTCTTGGCTATCCTCTAACATTTGTAGAACTATCAAAGTAATCTGCTCAGCGGTTCTCAAGTTACAATTGTTTTTGTCAAAAAATGTGAATTTCATATTTTAAATTAAAACGTCGCTTCGAGTCCAAACGCTTCGAGATTTAGAAATAAAATTTGTTGTGCCAATTGGCTAAGGTCTGAAAATAATACCTGCATCTTGTTTTTATTATCAGATATACAGGGTGGCCAGTATAAAAGTATCAACTTTGCCGACTTTGAAGTGATTTTCTCCATTTTCTTAAATGGACCCACTGTATATTTTTACAGCAAGTGCTATAGAATTAATTTTTTTGTCGATCCATATGTAATATGCCTATACCTATCTTAAGCGGTTTTTACGATAAACATAGATAAACAATTTCAAATTGTTATCAATCATACAAACCAAGTTATTGGAAACGGACGTACTATTTCCACACCCTTTATAATGTATAAAAACTATTAATCCAGAAATATTTTGTTAATAAATTCCTAATGTATCAGTAAGTAAATAATTTGCAATAAATGAAAGTTGCACATCAAAGCATAAATATTATTATAAAGACATCATATCACTTCTGCGATTATAATTAAAATGTAAATTAATTAAATTAATAAGTTTATTTCATTATGTTGTTTATTTGTTTGCAGAAATTGGGAATTTCTAAATGATTGATGTCTGACAACTAAATAACCATTTATAGTTTGCTCCAATAGTCGTATTCATGATGTTAGCTAAAATTAGAAATACACTTTCACTGCATGTAGAAATGCTTATTGCTTTGCAAATGCTTCTATAAGTTTATAAGTTTGTTTAAATGTCAAAATTTGAAAAGGATTATTACCAAACTATATTTAATTAAAATATATTTAATTGGATATCATCTACAGTTTCTTATATTTACATTATACATTTCCAGTTTTTGTTGGTGCAATACACTAGAATCTTTAACATTTAGATTCTTATGTGCAGCAAGTATCTCAAAATCTACTGAAGCGATATAAATCAATTTTCAAAAGTTGCTGTGCAATACATTATATAATTTTTAAAATTTAGATTTTTATATCCACCAAGTATCTCAAAATCTACTGGAGCGATTTAAATCTATTTTTATAAGCTGGTGAGTATCGCGAAATTTTGAACTATGGAAATACATAATGGCCGCCAACTTTAATTTTTCCCAAAGATTTAGGATTAGGAGGCTGCATTTGTACACGTACATACAATATTGAAGAATATTAATAAAACACACTACTTTTACATTACACAGTGGCGTAGCCAAGGGATGAGGTCATAACACCCCCAAAAGTTTATAAAAGTTAAAATTATAGACTTTCGTTCATATATCTTTATGCTTTTTCAATCATTAACCATAAAATATCTCCTGAAATTATTTTGAACCACCCCAAATTTTATTTTTGGATACACCAATGACGTTACATTAATCTAGAAACATATATAGATAGCGAAGAGATACTCGAAACGCCATATTATTTAATGAATTTATGAAATTCTGCGCCTAATTCTTGCCAATTTGCCATTAAGATTGTATACGCATAGTTTTGCGATTGCGAACATTTAGAAAAACATTATAACTATTAAGATTGTGTCCTAGAAGAAAGAAACACAAACATTTTGTTGGTGATAATCTAAGCTAACTGATGGGTCCTTTTGCATTTTTGCCTATCTTTTGTACACATTGAATAGTAGAGGTGACGTTCTTGTTGTTTTGTTCTCAACTTGAACCATGACTTTTTGTTGGAGATATAGTGTTGATATCGCCTCTGTACCTCTGTCATCCATTTCTGATTCCCTTAAAATTGAGATGAGTTTGTTGTGCTGAACTTTATCGAAGACCTTTTCAAAATCTATGAAGCATGCGAAGACGTCTGCGTTGACGTCACGTGTTCGCTGAATATGGACTTGTCTTGACAATAGGGCCTCTCTGGTGCTTAACCCCTTTTTGAAGCCGAACTGAATGTCACTTATGTTTTCGTCGAGTTTACTCTATATGCGTATTTTGATGATATTGGACGATTATTCTATGGTCTGAACAGCCAGTCGTTTGGAATTTGGTCGCCTTTATAAATTTTGTTGACGAGGTCGGTCAGTAGTTTTATCTGTGTACAGGATCTGACCGGGAGTCTTGTTGTTTTTCTCTGTCGTTTGTGGCTGATTCCACTTTTTCCTGATGATAGGCGCGTCGTTCCTGCTTTCTTTGCCTACGTTGCTTTCGTCTCCGAATAGCTCCTCCATGTCCTGTCTCTACCTTATTAGTTTCTGGTCTGTTTCAGTAATAATGTTATCGTCCATGTCCAAGATTACTCCCGCACCTCGCCTTTGATATCTTCCTGTTGCTTCCTTTATATTTTTGTCGAGGTTGAAGCTGTCATGTATTACTTGTAGCATCTCGATTTCTTCACACCTTTCCTATAGCCATCGTTCCTTAGCCTCCTTGGTCGTCATCCTTGTTTTGGTGTTGTCTTCTTTCTTCCACAAGTTTTAGGATAGTATCTGTCATGCATTCTTGTCTTTTCAATGTTTTATCTGGCCTCATCTCCCTTTCTTCTATAGTTTTTATCTTGTTTTGGGAGCCTTTTTTTTTAAATATTTTCTTTTGAGTTGTCAATCTTTCCTTGCCAAATCATCATGTCCCCCCAAAATTATGTTGACTTCTTCTTTCTTTGTGTTTTTGAGGGCAGTTCTAAGCTGTTCATAGAATTCTTCTATTTTTTGTTCATTGCTTTCGGACGTCGGTGCATATAACTGTATGAATCTTAAGTCAAAGGGCTTTGGCTTAATTTTGATCAGCGTAACTCTTTTCAAAATAGAATTGAACCCCTTTACTGTTTCGTTGATTTGTTTGTTGAGAGTTATTGCTACACCGTTTCTGGCTCTGGTAGTATTGTCCTCAGAGAAGTATATGTGATGTTCGTCTATAACGAAGTTGCCCGAATTTGGCTATCTTGTCTCACTACAGCCTAATATGTCGATCTGGAGTCGTTTCATCTCTTTTACTCATATTTGCCGAATTTAGCTATCTTGTCCAGAAACGACTCCAGATAGACATACAGCCTAATATGTCGATCTGGAGTCGTTTCATCTCTTTTACTCATATTTGTTTCATCTTCATATTTGCCGCTTTTCCGGCTTGGTACATACTTTGCACATTCCACGTGACGATTATTCTCTCTTCATCTTAAAGACATCACTGGAAAACCGGGAGATACTTAGCACCACCTCCGTATCCAAGGGCTGCCCGGGACTTAGGGGCGTAGTTTGATTTTCTGTATCCATTGTGATATCTTAGGGAATATGTGTAAGTCAGGTAATTTCCCGTTGCTTTCTTGAATATTTTTCAACCATCTTTTGTACCAGCTGTACCAGGTTTTTTTAGAATTATAAAAGTGCAATATACAATATAATTTTTGATTTACCATATATATAATATCTCAAAACACCAAGTTGTGCAAATTTGAAAATTTATCTCCAGATTTAGTTGAAAATTTTGGAAAAATGTACATTTTAGAGATTTGTAAAACTAAGGATACAATTCATCCTTAAATTATTTTCACCTAATAAGCAAATTTAGGCAATAAAGCAAACGAACTAAAGTTTTAGCTTAGTTTATCACCATAATCCTTTACACATAAGGTAAATGCTCACAACTGCACATATTGAACACGACGGAACAAAACTTGACGTCAAATGGAAACTGGTGAAAATAAAAATTGAAATACATACGTTTTTTAAGAATTGTTTGGCAACAAATTAAATTGGATTATTAGGATCATTTTATATGGCTTGATCCTTCATCATTATGAACGGTGTCATTATTTGACTTAATGAACTTATATAAACATAAAATTGTTGTTTAATATCTAACAATTTGCATTACATCCATCAAGTTCTATTTATAAACCAAACATGCTCGAATGCATTTAATCTTACTTAAAAGTTGTTGACCTGTATTATAGTTGATAATCATAAAGAGAGGCTTCCCACAATTTTACGTATATCCGAACCGCAAGTGAGATTTATTCCCATAGGAAAGTTTCACCCTCGCCTCAACTGTGTGCGAAAAATATCAAAAATGTCATCCTGGTCTGTTGATCACGCGTGACACTTATTGCGCAAAGGCTTGATGAAATTTCGTTCTAAAATATAGTACATCCAAATTTTATTTGGTTCTATTAAATAATGTGAGTAATAATCAGTGGACATCATACATTACATGGGTTGGGGTGGGAAAATGTACAAAATGGATAATAACATTAAGTTTTATAATGTTAAATTAAAATTTATTTTAAATAAAATTCAAATTATATTATGGTAATCATAGTTTTTTATATGTTATTTTCCAATGCAGCTTATAATTGAAGCAAAGTCGTGTTCATTTGCTCTTTTAAATAGATCTAAACACATTTGCTCGAATCACTACACATGATGCTGTTTGAAAACATCATAATCTATATCTCTCCTCCTACTCTTCTATAGTCCGTTCACACAGCAGAGCAACCAATTTATTACATGTTTCCTCTTATTGGTGATTTGTTAGTACTCAAGCGACTGATTCAGTGTGTGTCTTTTATACCCTTGGACAAAAGGTGTAAAAACCCCACCCTGTAATGTGAATACTGACAAATCAGCAATAAGATGAAACATCTAGTGAATTGTGAACGGACTCATAGATTTTTGTGATGTCGTAAATCCGATGTCCTTGAAGATGAAGTTGTTGTTTTGGTTAGTAAAGGCCATGATTATCTATAAAAATTTAAGCAATATACTAAATGCCGAGATTGGTTAGGGAAAACATTATTTAGCGGAAGTTTTACAACGTGTTGTCGTCATTGTAAGAAAGTTAACAAGTCATGGTCTTCCGTTGAAAGGTTCTGATGAAATTCTTGTATCATGTCATAATGGAAACTTTTTAGTGGCACTGGAACTATTAGCCGAATATGATCTATTCTTGAAGAAACATCTAAAGAATTATGGGAGACCAGGTGGCGGTAAAATAAATTGTCTTTCCTCTACGACGTATCAGGAAGTGGTACATATAATGGCTCAGAAGTACAGAGAATTTATAAGGGCAGCCAAATAGTTATCCATAATTGTGGATTCAATGCCTGACATCTTACATGTAGATCAGTTACCGATTGTCATGAAATATGTTCAAGAAAGAGAACACCAACAGAGGTGTTTCTAATCTCTGTGGAGGAATTGTACACTGCTACAACTAACACCTTGGCATCTTTTGAAATTCATTTAGACGATTGTGGAGCCCAGTAGTACCATAAGGTTGCGAGCATGTCAGGTCAGGACATTATACCGATCTCCAAGCAAGAATACAAAGTGCAAGCAAAGTTGCTGAATTTATACCTTGTTCAGTTCCTTCCCTGAATGTAGTCTGAACTTCGGAGGCTAGTTGTAATGACTCTACAAATTATTTTGTGTTTCTGCAAGAAGTCTACAACTTCTTTTCGGCATTCACGATGTGCTGTGAGAAACTGAAGCAGAAGAACGATGTACAAATAACCCAAAAGAGTTAGAGAAGGCCGTAACGAAGGCAGAAGCAGCAGGATTAATCAAGACAATGACCCAATTGGAAACTGCGTTTATGACGGTTTGGGAGTAATATTCTGAATCGCATCAATGTAGCCAGTAAAAAACTATAACAGGAAGGCGCAGATATTGAATTGGTCATCGAACGAAAATTGCAAAGAAAAATATGGTTTGTAATAAAACCTAATCTTGGTTACTGAACAAAAAGAATTTTGTCTTCTGAAAACCTTTCACAGTCGGTTGGAGATTTAGATCTGCTTTTTTGATGGAGAATTGCAGAAAAGTTATCACTATATAGTAGTCAAATGGCCCAAATAAACCAGTACATACACCTAAAGAAGATGTTCAGAAGCTTATAGGAATAACCATTTTGAGATCGGTATCCTCCTGTACAAATGCTAAAAGACTATTGGGCGCCAGTAGCAGGAAGCAATTTTGTCAAAGAAACAGTGGCACTCAATGAGTTCGAAAGAATAAAAAGAAAATTACATTTCACTAAGAATCAAATGATGATTCCAGGACAAGATGTACTACATAAGATTAGATCTATTTTAGATAGCTTGCAAAAGGAATTTTTGGCAATTCATAAAGCAATTCCCATAGCAATTCCCATAGCTTGTGCTACCAAAGTGCGCCATCATCGAAAACAATAAATAGCAAACAACCTCATAAATGGGAATTCAAATTATTTTTCTTAAATGGAGTTTCTAGTTCTGCTTATAAATTTGAAATATTTACCGGACAGGAGAATGATCCTTCAAAACAGTCAAGCATAAACATAGTGGTACTTCTCACAGGAGAAGTCCCAAAATTCAAACGTCACACTCTATTTGGATATTTTTTACACCTTCATAGATCTTATTGTGTACTTGTACCAGCAAGACATTTTCCTTAAGCACTATTAGAAGAAATATGATACCTAATTGTTTTCACAAAGCGAAGATGACCGAGTGGTGAAATACAGGAGCAGTTAGAGCCGAAAAGTAAAAGAAATTCCGCAGGTGTAGTACCTCCAGTTGATGTGAGAAAGGATGGGATAGAACACTGACCTGAATGGTCAAACACTCGGGGTAATTGTATGAGGATTGTTCGGTAATTACGTGGCCTAACACAGAAATGTCGCGAATTTGCAGGAATCTTCTTTATCATTCTGTAGAATCATCCTTTAATAGGTTAAAAATGACAGTACAGAGCGAACTGTCAATTAGTCTGTTTTAGACGCCAAAGTGATCGTCTTTGTGAACAATGCAAAAAACTGAGTTGGGAGCAGTGATAAAGTACTTTCATTTGAAAGGCTTGACACCAACCGAAATCAAAGTAGAGCTGGATTCAACATTATTGGAATCCGCTCCTTCGTTACAAAGGTTAAAAACTGGGTTGCCGAATTTAAGAGCGTGGTCGTAGGAGCACAAATGTGAACCCCGTAGTGGACGTCCAAAATCTGCTACTGCCCCGGATATGGTAAAAAAAGTCCACCGTATCGTCTTGGATGACCGTCGAGTAAAAGTGCGCGAGATAGCAGACATAGTGGGTATCTTCTATGGCAGTGTGCACAGAATTTTAACTGAAGAGTTGGAAATTAAAAAATATTCGGCGCGTTGGGAGCCACGGTTGCTCACACCGGAGCAAAAACTGAATCATTTGAGTGTTTCTCGCGACTTTTTCGCACCGCAATACGAAGGACTTTTTACGTCATTTCATAACAGTTGATGAAACCTGGGCCCACCATTACATTTCCAAAACTAAAGAACAATCTAAACAATGGACACGCAAAAACAGTTTTGTCAGCAGGAAAGGTGATAATAAAAGGATAATAAACAACTATGTGGGAAGCATGTAAAAGTGGGGTATAATACAATGGGGCGGTGGATCTATATTAGCACAATGATTAGGACAATGATGAAGGCAGGAGTATGCAAGTAAACCACTCTAGTTTACTCAACACCCCGGTTGTACAAAGGTGTTAAGATCACTGAGCGACTGTAAGAAACCTGGGTCTTTCAGTGGTGAGCTCCATACACTCTAGCGGTAGTAGGTGTAAAGGGTGATCACTATAGTTCACTCAATTCCCTGGTCGTGCAAAGGTGTTAATATCACTGAGCGACTCTAGCTAAATTTGGGCGTTCCAATGGTTCGAAACATACACTCTAGTGATGTAGGAAATAAGTAAGGTAGAAACAGAAACAAAGCTATTGTAAATACATGCAATAGAACAGTGTAAAATATATGAAAACGGTTACTTAGTCGGCGATAGTCGCTCTGTCACGCTGCTTATTGCCACGGTCGACTGGTCGACGCTGGTGGCTGCTGCTGCTGAGTTCTTCAAATTGAACTAAAATTTCTATGCAAAAACCAACAATTCATTAATTATTATCCGATACGGTCTCCACTCATTTCAGTGAAGCAACAGCAGTTTCCGCACAACAATAAGCCAATACGTATATTTCAATCAATATCACAAGTTCCCTACTTTTATTTATGAACATTATATGCGTTCCTATTATCACGCGAATAATTAGATACCGCAATCAACAATGTAACAGGTTTTGCTGTTGTTATCATGCGTCTTTATTTAATGCATAATAACATAGCGCGATCATATATTTCAACTTCATTTATGCTTTATCTTATGAACTGGGGTTTTTCCAGTGCCGTGTTGTCGCAATTTATTTAAAATATTTATTTAGAGTAACCTGCTATGTTACAGTAGGATTAATCTTCGTTTAAACCCGAAGTTAAATTGTTTTAAACAATTTCATTGTCAATAACTCTAATAGAAATTATTGTATTTTATTGTTATTTTTATCAATATATCATATAGGATACATACAAAAAAAGAATTTTTTATAATAAAAGTCCATTTTAATTTGTTTTAAATTAATGTTCTCCGTTAAAACATATTTGCGACACTGTGTATTTGCGATAGACCATGGCTAATTAGACACTATCAAACTTGGATGTATTATATCATATTGGACCGTTCATAGCATGATCGTATCTTGTCCAAAGCACATGTGTTCTCCTTACTATGTGTGTGGCATATATGTATGTATGAATTTAGTTCATATGTGCTCTTCTGAAACAAGGAACAAACTGTTCACGCTGTTGTGGTAGAGGGTATCAACCCTATCGTAAGTAAGGAAATCCGCCGTTATGGCGTGCTTATAATGCTCATTTTGGCGATAAAATCAAACTGTTCCAAGAGTTGAAATCGGACTGGGAATCGAATTCAGAAAAGATGTCTTCTCGTTGCTCTGCTATAACTTTATTTTCTTTAGCTATGTTTTCCTAGTGAATATTCTGCATACATGCTGTTTGGGTTTACATGCTGCATACATACTTGCATACATACATACTCTACTCTGCATACATGCTGCATACATACTTTTTCTGTCCATTTTTCCTATTGTCTATCTTTTTCTCATTGTATCAGTTATCTCAGAGTATTTATAATCTGAATGATTTGATTCTTTAATATTCATGTGAAAATATATATGTACAGGGTATGTCCGGAAAGTAATGTCAATGACTCGAGAAAAAAATGTATTGATCAGATTAGTACAAATTATTAAAAGGATTCAAAGTACTGTCCTCCTGCGTCGATATATCGCAGCCAGCGAGATTTTCAGGTATCGAAGACACCCCGGTAATCCTGCGGAATGTCCTGGGCCATTCCATGTCAAATAAACACACCCAATTTACATCACCAGTTTAGATTTTGCTAAAATTTGGCATAATGATAGTGAGTGCTGAGACTAAGAAATATACCAAATTTCACTTTTTTTACTCAAACCATTTCTGAAATATGGCTAGGTAAACTTCTCAAGAATTGGCCAAAAAGGAGTGAACGGACTTCTTTAAATCGCTCTAGGAACTGTTGAGCTAGAGAGCTGGGAAAGGTGTCATTTTGCAGCATTTTTTATGCTCTTTCCAGTGATATACAACACAACATATGTTCTAATTAAGAATATTTTTTTCAATATACAAATTTAAAATTTGATTTAATTTTTTTCCAAAAAGTACATAATTTAAAATTTTCTAAATATTTCCATAAATACTTAGTACTGTTGTAAATCACATGGCAAAATATAAATATCGGATGATGAGTGGCTCATTGTTAAAAAAAATATTCCTGGCTCTTTTTTTTCACTAATAGTCCTGTTTTGACCATAACCTACATTTAACAAATAGGAATTTAATTAAAATATACAGAAAGGTAACTAAAAAATATGAAATATATCAAAATATCATATTCTTAAAACAAAACCAATCAGTATATTCGATAATTAAATTAAGTTGATTGCTTACTTTAATTTTATACAATTTAAACTAATAGCCTATTAATTTATAAAACAAAAATATTGCAAAAATATTGGACCTATAACTACAAATTTCGTCAGAACTGTAGGGTGGCTGGGGAACTTTTGGCACACCTGCATTGGTCAGGTAGCTGATCACAACAAAGGATGTGTGCTCTGGCGCATTGTCATGGTGAAGTTTCCAATCCTTTGCAATGTCGGGTCGGACGTATTGAACCCTGCGTTTGAGTCTCCTGAGAACTTCCACGTAGAATTTTCCAGTCACGGATGTACCCTGCGGTGTGTACTCGTGACGTACAAGCCCCTTGATATCGAAAAACACAATGAGCATGCTTTTGACTTTTGATTTGTTTATCCTGGCCTTTTTGGGACGAGGGGACACTGACGTGTGCCACTTGGCACTTTGCATCTTTGTCTCAAGGTCGTACTCGAAAACCCAGGCCTCGTTTTCGGTCATCACATTGTCTAAAAAGTGGAGGTCTCTTCACACAGGTCCAAAAGCTCTTAGCACGTTTCAACTCTGCGCAAGTTTTGATCGTCCGTAACACTTTGGGCACTAACTCCGTGCACACTTTCGGCTTCTCCAAATTGTTCATCACAATTTCGCGAACGATAGTTTTTGGAATATTTAATGTCTCTGCTACTAAACGAACACTTAAACGACAGTCCGAGTTCAAAGATGTCGGGGTTCATTGCTCACCTCTTCACGGCCTTTAATAAAGACCTTGTGTCACCGGTGGACTTGTCAATCCGAAAGGCAATCATTGCCAAAAGTCGAATTTATCATTGTAACAGTTTCCGCTGCGTTCTTGCCAAGTTTAACGCAAGACTTGATCGTTATTCGTTGTTCTATCGAACTTTGCATTTTTTGTTGTTGTTGTGGTGATTAAAATGACTTTAACGGAAAATCCTGTCCGAACAGTCCAGATGCTCGGAGGAAACTACGTGTGCGTGTACTCGTTGTATGGCATTCCCCTCCATACATCTCCGCCCTCCAGAGCGCGCTGCGACGTATAATCGCTCCCCGAAGAAAATATTAACATTACTATCCGGACAAACCCTGTATTAATTAATACGTGGGCTGCTCTTTTTATTGCACCTAGTAAAGATAATTTTGCAACAGTGAAAACCAATTTCCAAAATTTTGCTTCTAAATTTTTTAGTGTTTATTTCTGGATTTATTTTCTACTTCTAATAGTTTGTAACATAAAAAATAAAATAATGACCTGCATGAGTTGTGAGGATGGGATATGAAACTCGCAAATTTCTGTTCTTTTTTTCACATTATAGCGTGGTCTTATAAATTATTTTCTTGGTCTTATAAAGGTGGGACGATTTCTCAAATCGGTTCTGTCCATCAAACCGTTGTAGCGAATTGAGTCAAAAGACTTTTCACTTAACAATTCGACTCTGTGCATACTCTTTTGATCATACTCATACTAATTCGACTACTGATTATACTTATTCTACTCTGATCACGGATTTTTTTATTAGGTTAGGTTATATCGGTCATTTCAAGGTCAAACTAGCGATTTGTTAAACATAAAATTTGTCAACTCGGATCCCTAGCTGTATCATATTCAAACTAATTTATTTAAGAAATCACGGAATTTGCGCAACATAAATAAAACCTAAATTTGCACGCTCTACGTAACTTTTGTAAATAAATCAGGCAAACAAATATTCAGACAACTTTATCGATTTTACAGCAAAATAGCAAAACAGGGAAACAAAACAAGTTGAGTAACTTCATTCGATCTGTACAAAACTCGGTAGGTGAGAACAAAGATACTATTCAGTCGATTGATGGCATATAGAAATAGATACCTGTGTGCATTTAGTTGATTAAATTCAGGGAACTGTAGGAGAAGAACTGAAACGGATATATGGATATAGTAAAACTTCCTCGTAGGCTTCTAAGTTCAGTGAAATGAAGATAAAATGTATGACTTAATAATATCATGAAACAGTAGTAAAATTAATACATCAAGATTATATATGTCAAAATCATGGACGTGATCTGTATGCTACGGGACACCTGATGTACACGAGTTTATTTGAATTGTACTGACAAGTCTAGTCATTTTCCATCACACAGAATTTCAATTGACTAACAATTGACCTACAATAATAAACATTCACTCATTTTTGAGGATAGTGCCCGTAGCATAATGTCAGTTCGAAATTAGGATTATACTTACACGTACCTGACGAGGAGCAAAAACTCCGAAACGAGCGCATGGCGTATGTTAGTTTATTTGTATTACAAATAAGATCTAAAATTCACGTTCGTGCTTGAAAAGTTTATTCCGTATGATTATGTTCTAGAGTGACGACATAAGTTTAATAACTATTAGTTATAAGTACACGGTATCGACGGATAACAATCAAATTATCGAAATATATGTTTGGAATAGAGCTAGAGAAATTACTTTATCTAGATGTTCGTAATTATATCTAAGTTCTTTATATTTATATATGATTTTCTAAATGGTGCTAGAAATGTAATAAACTTTTTATGGCTCTACGATATAAATTGAGTTTTATGCCCGAGGAACTGTGTTTATGACTACCAACTTCAATTAGTATGACGGTCTTTTAAGATTATTTTAATTAAAACGTATGTTTATGCTGATATTTTGTCTTTATTAGAAAATTACGTTACGCAATTAGTATATTATGCATTTATTACTTAATTAGATGCAGTTTCCATGTACTTCTTAAAATAGACGAGGTCCAAAATCGAATAATGCAAATTTCTACCTTTAACTTTATTATTTTCAAGGTTAACTAAAATTTTATGACAACTACTTAGAAATAGGTTTTAATGGAGGATATGGGTCACAAAATATCATGCATATGACTTTGTTGGAATTTGAGCTTGCTTTCAAAACTACTAGAACTACAAACTTGCTGCACCGAATGCCATATTTCCAGAAATCCTTAATTAATATGATCAAATCTACAAACCGAACTTATAAAATAAGTCTCGAAATATCTGAGTTACATAGCTAAGTTTCCTCTATATAATATTTAATAAAATACTTTATGAGATTTATAGCTCACTGCAATTGATTGGTGAGTTGTTTGTCTAATATAAAACATGTGAGGTAGTTACGGTTCTAATGAAAAATTGATTTTAATTAGTTGGTACGTAATATCAATTATTACAATAAATGTTTTAAACATGCGGCTAATTCAAGATCTGTGGCGCCAATTCTCCCATTATTATAAGGGATCATCAGTATCTTGTTTATTAGGAGTATCACGGTCGTAACATTTGACAGACTACGACGAACTCACTAAGATGAAAATTCGTCTGATGAGTTATTAGTTTTTGAATGCAACCAGCTTGACATTTGTAAATGAAATTGGTAATTGATGTTACAGCACCCTAAATGAGAAGTAGGTGAGGTAAGGCAACATTGAACCATCTACATTACGTGCAATGAACACAGGCTATAGAGTCATTGGAACCCCTTAAACACGCTATTTTCTCGAGTTCATGAAGATGAATTGCATACCAATTAGAATAAGTAGAATCTATATTGAATCTGCTTGTATGGCAAGCAAAAATATCCACACATATTAATTGAATTAATTCAAATGTTATAATTGCGATGTTCCTAATAAAGAAGATGTTGATGATATCCTATAATAATGAGCGAAATGGCCCCATACATCTTGAACTAGCTGCTTTTTTAAGACATTTATTGTAATTGTTGATATTATGTACCAATTAAATTAAAATCATTTTTTATTAGAACCTCTACTACCTCCAATATTTTATATTATATTAGAAGGAAACAACACTACAAACTATGTTGAAGTAGGTTTAATAATATACATTTAAATCTACCGCTAAAATTAATAACCAATGGGATTGTTTATTGAACTCTTCTATGCTATATCAAGTATGATTTACGAAAATGCGTAAATACTAAATACATATACCATTCTTGTTATTTGAAATGTGAGTAGAATAACTTCAAGTATGCAACTGCTATTACACTTCTATTAAATGTGTTGTATATAGTCCGTCAGTTATTTAATGCAATTAAATTCTAGTTTTTGTATTATAGTAATACAATTGTTTTCCTTTCCTACTTTATGCAGTACTGTCTATCACTGTCCATTGTTTTTGCTTTTTTTTAAATACCGAATAATGTTAACATTTTAAAACATAAATTCTGGATGTGTAGACTGTTGTTTGCATTGACCAAGTATATAAACAAGATTTTATGATGTCTATAATACTGAAGGAATCATGCAGATTATAAATCCTTTAATGGACTATAAACAGGAATGGGCTACAAATAATTTGCCATGTTGTTGGCAAATTGTTTGCCGTCAACTTGGCGGCAACAAAGTATAACATGAAAACTCTTGATTAAAGGAAGTCATTAAGATCATACTAGTTTTTAAATTTTATTTATTATGTTAAAATAATGATATGGGATTTCATAGTAAATCATGAATTGAATGGGAATCCTCTAACAATATATCTAAATTGACTAATCTAATTCATAAAAGTAAGGTAATTTACAATTAAATATAATATAATATACAACCTAACCAATCAACTAATCAATATCACAACAAATTAGTTAAATGAAAAATATATAAATTATCCAATATAATCTTAATACGTAAACATAAAAATACGTAAACATAAAATCCAGAAGGTCGGTTAGAAGATTCCACAGCTTCCGACAAACGTATATACATCTATACAACTAAAACATCAAACAGGTTCTCCGAAATGAGTAAGCGGGCGGTTTTTGCTTATCAAAGCTTTGTGTTAAGGCCGACAGCGAGCGGTGCGCTTTCATGTACACACATGTGCAGTGTCATATATGTTAAGATTTACGATTTACGTATTTGTTTTACGATTTTGGGTTTTTCTACGAAAAGCAACGGTTTTTAACGCTTTTCTTTTAGCGGGGAATTGTTTTAAAACGAAATTTTCACCCACCACATTTTTCAACAACTCGTCATGGTTTCGCCCTTTGTATCAAGCTACTATTTCCACCGCTGATGTGACCGACGACCATTTAGAAACCACCACTGCTTGCATTTCATTAGATAACCATCAACAAAATAATGCAAATTTGATCCTTAAAATTTTGTAACGTATCAGGAAGAAACTTTTGATTGGTCGGAAGTATAACCTTCCTAAACATTTTGTAGCGGAGGCTTCTTTCTCCGCATTTTTTGCGGCAGACGCCGTAGAAAGCCATCGGCTAAGGCAACACGACACAGCTCAATCAACCCATCAGGAGCAGCTTCCTTTCCCAGAATATTCGCCTAAAAGGCGCCATCCAGCCCAGTGATCCTCAAGCGTAGTTTTTCGTCTGACGCTAGTTGATGTTGAGTGAGTGTTGTTGCACATTTTAACTGGCTGATTTCTCCATTAGGTAGCTAAGCCTATCAGAGTGAACATAATTCGCACTTGGGAATCTGCATAGCATACAAGTAAGAGCCATCAACGAAAACGCTTATTTAGTTTATATTAAATTGAAACAGTAATTATCAAAGTTCTACACATCCAGTCAAATACATACAAAATATATTATTAATCCTTTCGGCAGAATATTTCGCTTTCTTATCGTCATCTCCATAATCTAATCTTTAATTCTTTTATTTTTACTCTTAACAATATTTCACACCACTTCCCTTATATCTACGTCATGTAATGAGAAGATGAGGAGCCCAGAAGCAGAAGGAGAGTGACGCCAAACGTCTGGTGTATCATATGAGTAGAGGTGAAGGTGACGTAATGCCTGAGAGGCTTATCAAACAACGCTGCTCACGCACCCCACGGATTCTAATCAACGATTCTGATCATATCACTCCTCCGAAGCAGAAGGAAGAACCGACAACACCTCACGCCTGTCCGTTACCCCCTACAGCTCCAGGTTACGTGCCATTGCCGCCCACTCCCGGAAAATGATGGTTTTACAATGTAACGTGTGAAGAACATTACAGACACTTGTTCCGTTCCTACTTCAGCGACAGCGAGTATTCCACACTTCGCTACATCTAAATATATTTCTTTTCTATGGCATAAAAAATTTCATCACATCTTCAACAATTTATTTTACCGTCTCCGTCACATTAATGGATCGTACCTAGTTCCATATCGCCATTAAAATTTCAATATTCAATCATCTACTTTTACCAACGTCATCGAGAAGTAAAAAGGAGCATCCACGTAAGTTTGTGATGGTAGGAACGACAAAACCTGTAAGTAAAATAATTTTATAAATAACTGGGGAATTTATTTGACGACTTTTGAACGCATGTTTAAAATGCCAGCTCCCAAATTTAACCGCGACAATATTTAAATAAAAACATTTTATGTAAAAACTATAAAAAGGGAATAAAGGTTTATAAAAAGGATCATACTTTGGACTGTTTTAACCGGTTTTTGGGACTGTTTAAACCGGACAATTTAAAATAATTCATAGATTTGTTTTGGTTTAAATTCAGCAGCATGTTGTCCATAAGTTTTCAAATGGGTTTATTTATAACAGCTGATTGGTATGGATAATGCCATACTTTATTTTTTCTAGAAGCAGGAAACTGCTTAGTAATCATTGCCTTTATCTTATTTAAAGATGAGTAATTAAAATTCATATGCTCAAATGAGCCAAATATTTGAACCCCATCAGATATTAACCAGACAGCACAAGTATTATTATTCGTGAGGTATATGTCGCCACAAGGTCCCGAAGAAAAATGTGTATTATTGTTGCCCCTCAAAGAGCAAACTGGGGGTGTAGATCTTGGCGAATGCTGTGGAAACATATCTAGAAAACAAGATAATTGATTTAGATAAAATTGTTTCTATTACCACTGATGGGAACTAGACTTATGACTGGACTAAATAAAAGAGTAATCACTTTCAAACGTAAGCATGCAACCCTGAAAAGAAAAATTAACTATGAAATCCTCTTATTATATTGCGTAATGTCAAGAAGCAGTTTCTGCCCAAAGGGAAAGGTTAAAATTATGAATTTTGTAATGAAGGTGATTAATAACATCTTAGCCCAACCACTCTATCGTCGTCAGTGTAAAGAACTCTTGGACTTAATGGATAACGAGTACGCAGACTTACTTCTTCACAATGGGGTATTCTGGCTTTTTGCAGAGAGAACGTGTTGAAGTATTTTGCTTCTTCTTGGGAAGACATAAAATGTTCCTCCTAAAATCCAGGAATTGTATTTTATGATTGATCTCATATCACATCTGAACGACTTGAATGTAATATTAAAAGAAAAAGAAAACGTCGCTTCTAGAATGTTAGAAGAGGTGAAATGATTTGAAATAAGTTGCAAGTTTTTGTCGCAGATATAGAGAAATGTGAATTACTTTTTTACAAGTCTTCAAGATAGTATCGCGATGATAACAATGCTGATATTGAGACGATAGACTACTTCAGGTGAGTTTCAGGAATTTGAGAATTTAGAAGATACAAAACTAAATTAGTACTCCTCTTACTTTTTCTTAAAACAAACGTATAAGAACTGTATTTGGCACCGTTTCATACAGATGTTGCTACACTTCAAATGCCGTTCGTTCAAAGCGTTGTGGAGTAAGAAATCACGATTATGGAACAAATCTAATGGAGCAAATCGAATATAACAAATCTAATTTGATTTCTTAGCATAACAAATGTTTTAAATGGAAGCAATAATATTTGATACATGGAATAGTTTGCCATAGTTGATGCATGGAGAAATTTGTGGCATGTTAAAAAAATTAGCGTTCGCCATTTTGACAATTTTTGATTCTACCTACTTATGCAAACAAGAGTTCTCTTCCATGAACCAAATGCAAAATAAATTGAGAATCAAATTAACCGACGACAAAATCATATATGGAATTGAAAACAATTAGGTATTTGCCAGACTTTTACGAGCGATCGTTCAAGGAGGGCATCGTTCAAATGACTAAATTTGAAAGTTCCAGTGAGAATTTATTTAGTTACATTCTTTTGTTTTATACAATGTATTATTAGCGTGGGTTATTAAATAATGATGTTTTTTATTTTATCTGTGAATATGGTTAGCTGAAATTTATGTCCGGCTCTGGAAAATTTAATATTTCCATTTTCTTCATATTTGGCTCTTTTCACTCGAATGTCTGCCGACCCCTGTATTAGTGTACAGCATTATTCTACACAAGAAGAAAATTGTGTAGGTTACAAGCTTTAAGCATAAAAACTGTTGACTGTGTGTTTAATTATACCTATCATAAACTACTTTTGATAACGAGGTGTTTATCTTTCAGTATAACACATTTAACACCTGCTTTTAAAGTACTTAGCAATCTGAAGAGTGTGTTATTAATAAACTCCAATGCAGTTTTAGAATAAACATATTCTTTTTTCTTATATATATATATATATATATATATATACTAGCTGACTCGGCGAACTTTGTTCCGCCTTAGAGGCAATAAATGAGCAGATTTTGGATTTTATTAAGTTCAATTTTTTATTAGGAT
>WYDF02262260.1:0-19077 GCA_009867245.2 Adranes taylori
TAGTTTGTCTCAATTGCAATTATTTATTTATGTTTATTAATTTATAAAAACCACCAATTGATTGACTTAGAAAGGGCAGCAAATTGGAGACCGCCTGGGGCGGCAAAAGTTCTAGGTACGCCACTGCATGATTCCCAAAGAAGAATGTTAGAAAGGTTATTTGTAGTGTTTTTTGAAAAGACCTTTAGACTTCTCAACTTGATAACAGACTTATTTCAAAAACCTGCAAATACTTTTGAACGTGGTTGGTTTCTTCTAGACATTATGTATACCGAACTTAATTGAACCAATTAAATTAAATACATTCTATAGTTCTCAGTGAGATAGTGGCATTATCCAAAAGGTTTAATGATTATAGGAATTGAAGCAATTGAATCTATTCTTCTTATTACTTTAATATTTTAATAAATTAATAGCAATTGCTATATAATATAAACTTGAAGAATGTAATTTAATTTTTTCAAACAAGTAATTTAATTTTTTCTCATTAATATTAATAGAGCAATAATCATAAGTACTTTTTTAATATTATATTTCAATCCACTGTGCTATTTATTACTCAATTATAATTTATTATAAAATAATCTCATTATCTTATGATTTAATAAAAATAGAAAAATTTCTTTAAAAAAAATCAAGGTGATTGTTTACGCTAAATTATTACAATGGTATTATTTTTATAATAAGCATTTCTGCATTAAATAAGTAAAATATCTACATTATCTATGCATATCTATGTATTATCTATGCATTATCTATACATTATCTAAATAAGTAAAGTGATTGTTATTAAACTAAATTAATGTTTTAAACAAAACATTGTCAAGAACGTTTCCTTGTACCGCAATTAGAGAAAAGATTGAAAGGAGAGAAAAACGGGGGGTAACAAAATACGCTCATGAATTTGGCGGTTCGTGAATAAAAAGGGAGTTTCAAATTGGATAGAAATAAACCCCTTGAAATAATTAAGGTAAAGTTTCAATCAATAAAATATTTAGAATAATTAAAAGAATTAAAAGAACGCTTTTACTCGAATCTTAAAATTTAATTAATGCCTTTAAATTAGTACTTACAAATTATAATACTTACAAATTGCAAAAGTGTACCAGACCCATACTAGTTATTTAAAAACTGTACATAAATTTTTGTAAATTAAACTCTATAAGTATCGCCTATTCACTGTTAAAATTTATATCATTCTGACGTGGAAGGAATCGTGCAACGATGGATGAGCTGGAACTTGCGGCGACCCACTTAAAAAAATTGATGAATAATGATTGACTGTATTTTTTAGGTTGTATCATGTTTTTCAAGTTTTGATGATTGATTCCTATGTATGTTTGTGCGCTGAATCCAAAAATGACCTTAGTTTCTTTCCATCACTTCAGAATTTTTTTGCAAATTGCAATTTGTCAAAATATGTTGTATATCGAAAAAAATCACAAATATACGTCCTGACAGATTTAAATACATAGGAAATGCTGTCATCTGTCGGTTTATGATGAAAACAGCCGTTGATATCATAAACGAGCAGAGGACAACACTTTCGTCATTAAGCGTATTGTACATCTCAGCTGGCTGTCAATGAGCTTTGGTACGTATCCTCCGCGATCAAAAGTGTTTGTGTCGGCTGAAAAGCAAACATTACATCGAAATGCCGTCAAGAGGCTGTAAAAAGTCGGGAGATTCCTTTTGTTACATTTGCGGTGACTTAATGGTGTCAAGGCAAAAAAGACATATAACATCGTTCGTGCGGCAAGTATATCTCGCGTATTTCGGTGTAAAAGTAGGATATCAAGACAAAACTTGGACACTCCACTATGTTTGCTTTACGTATGTTGAAGGCCTGCGATGGTAGCCAAAGGATGAACAACATTATTTCAGATTTGGCGTTCCGATGGTCTGGCGAGAGCCACAAAATCATAGTGATGATTGTTACTTTTGTTCAACCGGTGTTTACGGTTTCAATGTAAAGAATAAAAAGAACAAATCTGTCATCGGCTTTACGTCCTATCCCTCGTGGTCTAGATATACCAGTGCCTATGCAATCAGAACATTTACCTTTAGTAAATGGTTCAGAAATTGAATCAAGTGAAGAAACAGTACATAACGAAGTGGAGTACGAACCTGACAATTCTGCTCCTCAACCATTTACACAAACTGAACTGAACGATTTGATTCGGTACTTACATCTGACCAAAGAGGCTTCAGAATTTCTTGGTTCACGGCTTAAAAATAAGAATTTGCTCGCAGCTGGCGTTTCGTTTTCCTGGTTCAGATACAAAGAAAAAGATTTTATTTCATACTTTTCGGAAGGAGGCTTAGTATTTTTGCAAATGTGTGTGCACTGTTTAAGACATTCAACATTCTGTATGAAAGCACTGATTGGAGACTATTCATCGATTCGTCGAAACGAAGTCTCAAAGTTGTCCGGCTTCACAATGGAAACAGGTATGTATCAATACCTATAGGGCATTCTGTACACTTACAAGAACGGTATGACAATTTACAATTTGTTGACCAGAAAATTAAGTACGACGATCATAAGTGGATTATGTGTGGTGATCTCAAATTCGATGATCCTTGAACAGCAAGGCGGGTGGGTACACAAAGTTTCTTTGTATTTTGTGAATAGGATAGCAGAGACAGGGAAAATCATTGGATACAGAAAGATTGGCCACATAGAGCGTCATTGGAACCTGGAGTAAAAAATGTACACCAAAAACCTCTCATCGAGTCAATGAAAGTTCTCATTGCACAGCTACATATTACATTAGGTTTGATGAAGCAATTTGTGAAAGCCTTACTTACCAAAAGATGGTAAATGTTTCCAGTACATTTGTAACAAATTTCCAGGCTTGTCAACCGCAAAACTAAACGAGGGTATCTTAACGGGTTCGGACATTAGAAAACTTTGTAACGATGGAGATTTTGGAAAAGAAATGGAAGTTGTTGAAAAAGAAGCGTGCGTCGCCTTTAAAGACGTAGTAACCAAGTTTCTGGGCAACAAGAAGGATCTGAATTTCAAGTTTATTTTGAAATTTTGTTTTTAAACTATGAGGCTGAAATTTTGCTCGCATGGAGTACCGAATGAGTAAATGAGTATATCGAATGAAATTAGTTCCAAGCCTCCATAGAACTCGACGTTGCCCCTTCAGTGGACCTTCTTTTTAAAAAAATTTATTATTTATTTTTAAAATTATTTTACAAATTAAAGATTTTTGTTTTGTTTTACCTATTTTATTTTCTTACGTATAACATTATATAAATGATACTTAAATACGTTCATAATTTGGCGAGATAAAACAATTTATTTAGTTACATTAATAATTAAAATTTCATATGATTAATACATTTACGATTGCCAACTCTAAGCGAATCGTTTTACTTGTTAACTTCTTTCTTATTTATTACTCAATACTTATTAAAATCATTATGCAAGATAAATAATAATGGTTTACACTTTAATTAATATTTATAACATTTAAATTAATTATATTCTAACAACATCCAATAAAATAAACAAGAAGGTATCAGCGCATCGCTGCTATTTATATGGTTTGCTGTCATGCGTTCGTTTCCATGATCGCGGCCGAACGAATAGATACGAATTGTTACATCTGGTGTCTCCACTATTGATATTATATTGATCGGCCTAAGGTTGAAGTATAGAGATGCGGGTATATATCTGATATTCGAATAAACTTTATTGTATAGGCTATCTAAGCTCCTTCGATTTTATTTGTAAAATGTTTTTTCTAAAATCAGAATACAGGGTGTTTCTTGTTTTGCAAATTTTGTGGTCCATTTTCTCAAAAACTGTTCCTGTAATTTTTTATTAACTTCTTTATCGGAAGTTTCTTTAATTTTTAAGCGATTAAGTGAGTTTAAAAAAAAAACACGCGATCGGAATAATTTGACCTTGAAAAAAATGGTATGTACTTTAAATATCTCGGTTCCTATCAAAGTTGAAAAAATGATACTAGGGAACATAAAGATGTTTAATGTATTATGATAAGTATTATAAGGATTTCTTTTCTAATTTAGTAATAGATTAATTTTGTGTTAATAGGAAGTTGTACTTTTAAATGTCCAGCACAAAATCTATTTGTTCTATTTGCTACCGCATTTCTTATTAATATTTTACATTTATTACTTATCATACTTTATGGAATGTTTCAATGGATATAATTAAATAGTTATTTTAATTATATGCTTATATAAAATTATGCTATACGTATAAGATAATATTCCTAACAAGAACAAGTTGAAACCATACTAGAGGATTAATATTATAAATAATTGTTTCATTACTTACTTAGTATAATAATTATGATTCCAATGTCATATTATTTTTGATGACTGGGTTTTAGGATATTATGTATATCTTGTTTCACTACAATAGAAACTAGGTTAAATTGTAATCATTATGTCTTTATATATGTTTCCCAAAAAGCAAAATTTACCGTATTAATAATTGATAATAAAATGCAACTGTTTTACTAATGGTTTGGGATTGATGTAATTTCGACCGGAAAAAGTACAGATACAAACGGGGATATGTACATTCGACCGGCAGTTTGAAGGTATAGTAGGGCAGCGGTTATCCGAGCTCCGACTAACCGAGTTCCGGATTGACCGAAGTATCTAGTCACAAAAAAAATTCGTTCGGATAATGTGCCTCGCAAACCGAATCCGCATAATATAGCGGCAAATCGATCATAATACTGTACTGCGTAGTACAATACTGTACCAATCAGTATTATATTAGTCAGTAGTGTAAAAATAGAAACGGCGCACGCACAAAGGGACAAGGTAGGGGATGGCCTACATAGATCGTTTGCCTACTGTCACTGACCTCCGTTGCTTTTTCATTGTGTTAGTGAACAGTTCGTTTATAGTTTGTTTTGATTTGTTTGTATTGGTTATATGATGAGTGCTAGGACTGTTGTGTCTTTGGAGACTATATTACAAGCCATCAACAGACTCGATAAAGGAGACACAATTAAAAAGTGGCTTCAGATTTAGGTGTGGGAGAAGTGACCGTAGGAGACTGGAGAAAAAATAGGCTCAAATCGAAAAATGACAACGAAAAGAACGAAAGTAATAAACGAAAAACTAAAACTATTAAAACCGGAGAGAAGAGTTAGAAGTGCCTTGTTTATGTGGTTTACACAGCTCTGGAGCAAAGGAACTCCAGTGAGTGGGCCTATGCTACAGGAAAAGGCTATTGAATTCAACGAAAAGTTTAAAGTGAGAGAAGTAAAATTTATTGCAAGCATAGGGTGGCTTCATCGCTGGAAAACAAGGTTTGGAACTAAACCGGGACGTAAACAGTTCTGGTGAGAAGTTATCCTCCAATCATACTATCGTACTTCAGTTCAAGGACAAATTTGAAGCTCTGATTAAAGATGTAGATTTCTCTGCTTCTTAAAAAGAGGCATCCGCTCCTGGTTTTAAAAGATCAAAAGATAGGGTCACACTCATGGCTTGTTCTAATGCCAGAGGCGATTATAAGTTAAAGTTATTGATGATAGGGAAATGTGCCAAACCCCGTGCTTTCAAAAATTTGTCCTAGCATGCCCGTGCCGTACAAAAGTCAAAAATGCATGGATGGACGCTAACGTTTTTAAAGACTGGTTTTTCACTGACTTTGTGCCACAAGTTTAAAAGTTTTTAAAATAAAACAACTTGCCTCGAAAAGCGCTTTTAGTAATGGACAACTGCCCTGCTCATCCTGAGAAATGGTTTCTGCCGATATTAAGGCCATATTTTTACCCCCTAACGTCACGCCACTTCGCCAGCACATGGACTAAGGTGTGTTGGAAAACCTAAAGCGAAAACCTCATTAGGCGTCGTACAGACTCTTAAACAATCACACTGAAAGATGTTGTTTACATGTCAGCTGAGGCATGGAATGGGGTGAAAAGTTCTACTCTTCAGAAGTTATTAAACGGCGCGGAAAATCTAGAAACTTTGCCCATAGAGCATGACGATGAAGATGACCTTAGCCTTGCACAGCTAGCTCAAAGATTGGCAAATGAAACAATCACTGAAAACGAGGATCAACTCAGTCTGAGTGGATCAACTCAGTCTGAGTGGATCAACTCAGACGAACAATTGGAAGTGACTGTTGAGATGACAGTAGACGTAGTGAATATAGAGGCTGAAGAAAGTGAAAATGACAATGAAGATATTGAAATGGAGAATGAGAAAATCACCCACAATGAAGGAAGCAGAGCTATAGGCAAAACGAGTTCTGTTAAACAGAAAACACTTATGGACTTCTTCAAGAAATAACTTTTTTAACTGGAATATGTACTGTATGTAGGATATCTGCTTTTCATTTTTCATTTTGTATTTTTATTTTATTTTTATTTGTACGTCATTTTTTCATTTGAAAATATAGTAGACGTCTTTTTAGACATCTTTGACCACGTTTTCATTCATTTCACCAGATTACCATACTTTTCCCTCTCGATTTTTGACGATTTTTGAGTTCGTGTTATCTGTTTCTTCGATTATCCGACGTAGCCTCGGTCGGCATTACCTCGGATAATCGAGGCTCTACTATACTTTCTTATCTAATATTATGTTGATCCCTTTCTTTGGTCAGATAGCTGAAGGGAATATCGGTCGGAATTACATTATACAATAGTTTGAACCATAAAGTCGAATTTTGTAAATTTCTTAATATCCTAAATTCTATTTCTTCGCCTATACATGAATTGATACATGTTATGCTAAATGCATTTGAGTGAGGCAATTTTACTGAGGCGGTTTTACAAACTGGATGATACCATCGTGAATTATTTTGGTTTTACTTGTCTGAAAAATATTAGATTTATATATATATATATATATATATATATATATATATAAACACCTACTCAAGTAAATCCTTAATAAAAATTGGTGTCGCTCAGGATTCAGTACTGAGGTCAAATCAATTTGTAATATATTAACATTGATTGATCCAAAATAAGGTTTTTTAATATATGTTTTATTAAAAAATGTATTGCCTTATTTTCTTTTAATTTATTGCGACCCGTTTCAGTTATATGTAAAGCACCATCAGGTAAAAAATACCTGAAAGAAAATTTAAATAATAAATACATTAAAATAATTAATATTAACTCACAATGATGTTTGTTAGGGTTACATGATGTGTATCTACGTTTTCTTTTGCCTGGGTGATACTGAAGTTTATTGTGGTGCAGATTACGTTTGAGAAGACTTGAATGTGTTATATGCTATTTTTAGTATTTTGGGAAGACTTAAGGAACATGAATAATGGAGTTTTCTTATAGGAGCATTGGATCATCAATACAATTGTGTCTGGATGAATTTGTATTTGGGTTTTCGTAATGGTTAGGTCTAGGAAGTTAAGTTCATTATGTCTTTAGAAAGTTTATTAAGGTTGCCTTCCCAGATGCATTACACATCGTCCATGTAACGTTTGTGCAGCTCAATGGCTAGGGATAGGTTATGAATTTTGTCTTCTATGTTGTCTATATAGATGTGTTGCTAATAAGCCTGAAACTGGGGAACCCATTCAGGTTTTTTCTTCCATTCTGTATATTTTTTCTTAGAGGTGCAAAAATTATGTTCTGCCCATAATTTAATCAATTTTTTTAATGTTTTCTATATCTTTTGTCTCTGTTAGCTCATTTTCTAGGATTTGTTCGGTTAGATTTAATGTGTACTCTATAGGGTTTTTGGTATAAAGATTTGTGGCATTGAATGACAAAGCGGGATGTTATTTTCTGGGTGGTTTATATTTTGTAGGTGTCTTGCTAGTTCTATGTAGTTGTTTATTGGGTGTTTGGGTTTATAGTTGATTTGTTTAATTGCTTGTGCCATTATGTTTATTGGTGTATTGTATGATATGATTATTGGTCTCATTGGAATATTGTTTTTGTGCACTGTAGGCAATCCATATAGTTTTGGGAGTTCAGGATTCATGATTATTTGAGGTATCTTGTTAGTATAAATTTATTAATTCATTCTTGGGTTCGTTTTATTGTATCTTTTGTATTTTTAATGAAGGGTTTTTAGTTAGCAGTTTTGAATTGTTCTCGTTGAGAAATTGTTCGGTTTTTTATCTATATTTTCTCTTTTTATATAGTTCTATTCTAATCATCAGTCAGCCACATTCGTCAACTGCAGGACATAAGCCTCTCGGGTTTGCTTCCGTACTTTCTTATTCTGTGCCTCTTGTATCCAAATTGTATATTTATGTCTGATATCATCTGACCATCATGTTGGTGGTCGTCCCCTATTTTGATATCCTCCAGTCTATAATACACTTGGTCCATCTGTCATCCTGAATTCTCGCAATGTGCCCCACCCACCAATTCCATTTTAAGATTGGAATTCTCTCTACTGCGTCAATTACTTTAGTTCTTCCATTCACCTCAATATTTGTGATATGATCTCTAAGGGTTAGTTCCAGCACTGACCTTTCCATTGCACGTTGCGCCACACTGATTTTGTCTTTACGATCTATTTTGTTAATGTTACAGGCGTTACAGATTAAAACAGGCAGAACACATTGGTTGAAAACCTTTCTTCTTAAACAAATCAGTAAATCTGCCTTGAGTACATGTCTCAAGTTTCCAAATTCGGCCCATATTAGTCCTATTCATCTCATTAGTTCGTGTGTTTCGTTATCTCTATTTATGCAAATTTCGTGGCCAAGATACTTATATAGAGTAGTCTCATTGATTTGGATGCCATCTATGTACACACCTTTACTGAGTACGAGGTTAGTCAACAGCTGTGTTTTTGACACATGCATTTTTAGGCCGACCTTACAGGAGGCTGAATTTAGTTATTGTAACGTTGTCGTCGCATGATCAAACCATTTAATTCTGCACTCCTGAAGTTTGACATTAGCCATAGCACTCTCGTATATTGAAGTATATTTATTGTCAATTCTACGCTCATACCATGGCATGAACATTTGGTAGTAATTTATGGTGTCAACTGCTTTTTCGTAATCCACGAATATTAAGACGAGTGGTTTGTTATATTCGATGGACTTTTCTATGAGATTCTTAAGAACTTGGAGATGGTCGCTCATGTCATATCCTTAACGAAAGCGAGACTGCTCCCTTGGGTGATAAAGGTCTAGTTTTGCATTTAATCTGTTTGATGATTTAGATAAATAATTTATACACAAGAGAAAGTAGGCTGATAGGACGGTAGTTTCTTTGGTATTTTATCCTGTATAAGGCATTCATAAAATAATACTTTCAGACTTTGGAGTAGCTTATCGTCCTCTAATTTGATAGTTTCGAAACCCACTCCGTCACCTTCAGGGGATTTATTGTTTTTCAATTCCGAAATCGACTTTTGGATCTCTGAGATCGTGATTTTTGGAATTTACTCTAAGCATTGATTCATAATCTTGGGAATCGGATCACGGATGATTTCCTCCTTCTCGCAGCATATAATTCTTTATAAAATTCCTCTATTATTTTTATGACTTATTTTTAGCAGCTGTTATCTTGCCTTCTTTGTTTCGCATTTTGCAAATCCTTGTGTGTCTGAGTACTCTTAAGCCTCTGTTCTCTTCAATATTGTTTTAACAACCATTTCGGTGTTGGATATTCGGATATCATTACTTAGTTATATCTTTGTTGAGTTGTTTCAGTATTGGGAAATTTGAGTCGTATTTACTCTGCAATTCTCTTCTCTCTTTCATCATGTTTTTGGTTCTATCGTTCAGTTTCCTATCTTTCTGATTTATCTTGCCGCAGTTGATTTGTTCTGCTTGCTTTATGGCGTCCACTATACTTCTATTCAACACATTTATGTCCTCTTTGTCAACTTTTGTTATTGTCTGATTATTTAGATGTTTATCGATGTCATTTTGAAAGGCTTCTGTGTTGTTGGGAGCGGTACATTTCTTATTGCCCGTGTTCCTTATCATCTTCATTCGTTCACTTTTAATGTTCATGGATACTTTTGACCTTATCTTATATGGTCACCGCCTATGGAGAAGTTGTTTAAAGATGAAGATAGTAAAATCTATTTCTTTTTGGGTTCTCATCGGGACTAATCCATGCCCATTTTTGTTGCTGCTTTTTATCAAAGAAAGAGCTCATAGAGTAAAGGGCATGTTTTTTTAGGAAATTCAGTAGTCTAACATCCCTTTCATTTCTCTCCACATATCCGTATTTTCCCAAGGGAATATTGGTACCCTCATCCTTACAGATTCGCTAAATTTTACTTCCCAAACATATCTCAATCTTACCTTGGCTTTCCTTGCAAACATCCTACACGAACCATTATACGATATCATGAAACACAAATATTTATGTATTTTAGCACATTCAATCATTTCTTCATCTAAATGGTACGTTAAATGGTAAGTTAAATGGTACGGTTTACAAAAACCACGAAATTGCTTTAATGAAGTTCACTAATTAATAACAAGTTCACTATTTAATTGCACTAATTGATAACAAATACATTAAATAACAAATATACAAAGTGATAAATAATGATTGATTAATTTCAATAATAGAATTTAAATTGAATATTGATTTATCTTGAATACCGAAGATTCTTGATTGTTAATGTGGACGAACAAAGTCTAACGGATTCCTCTAACGAACGGGTTCCAATATTAATTAACGAATGTTAAATAGGCTAAAATGAAGATACCTTTCATTTATAAAATACAACGGCGAGCTTTGTGTTAGACTAGCAATCCTAACACACAAAAATGAGCAGAATCGGTGGTTGAACCGAAGATGCTTTTTGCAAGATGCTATAGACAGGTACTTCATTCTTCTAAAAGGCAGAATGTACGTTTAACATCCTTGTAATTACTATACGCAATAACTGCAAGTTGATGACAACCGACAATATTCTTGTACACAAACAGGTAGATAGATGCGCTTGGGTTTTCCCATACTGAAGATTATTACAATGAGATAAGTTCAGTGGCGTACAAAGAAATCGTTTTTTATTATCGCACGAAATTTAGGTAATGCTGATAATCTCTCCAATTACTTTAGCCTCGACATTCACATCCAGTCCCCTTTTTTATCACTTGTTTCATTTCTCCTCTGTCATTCGCCATACAAACTATGGCGAATTTCTGATGATTTTTCATTTCCTACTCTCATCCCTCCTGCTTGCCCATTTTTAATACATCATCTAAATCCGCCATTCGATAAATATTCCCATCCTTACTATCTGAATCCAGTTTATACATTAGGTATACAGTCTGTTTGAGTTTAGCTGTCACACCAGATACAGTCTGTTTGAGTTTAACTGTCATAGCAACAATTATTTTTAAAATGTTTTATAGAAAATTTTCTTGCTTTTGTCGAAATATAATTCATATTTTTAAAAACAAATGCATTTTAAAACAATTTATTAAGCACATTATGTTAAATACATTAATTTTAAATGCATACTGTATGATAATATAAATTATATTATATAGGTTTGATATGAAAATTAGTTTATTTTTATCCATGTATTGTATGTATAGAAAAATTTTCATAATTTAATATAGAAAACATAACTTATTAAGATAACTAAAAACTTACAATTTTAAATTAAAACCATGCGTATTTGTATGTGTATGACGTCAATGATGTATTTGCATAAAGAAGTAGAAGACCTATAAGAGATAACCGCTGCGCCCAAATTTTCTTTAGTTTTGTTATAATAATAATGTTTGTTGTGTGAAACATATTGAAAGCAACTTACTTGCAGGAAATTTAAAATACAAAGTGGTAAGTTTGCTTAATATTAAAATTGAATTAATTTAAATTTAAAGATTAATTAATTTAACCCTCTTTATATCAGTTAAATCCAAATAATTATTAAATTATATAGAATCAGACTTAATAGATATAACCTTTATTGGCATAAACTATTTACAATTCAAGCTAATATAAAATGAATCTAAAATAGATTACTATACAAAAATTTCAATATAAAACATCAACATTTTCCTTTTAGAAGGAAAAGCGAACTGCAACGACCTATTCCCGATATATTAAATTTCCCTTTCTTTGTATTCCCATCTTAACGTTTTTCATTACGTTGATTCCCATAGCACTATCCCCCCAAACAAATTATCCAGTTCCTCGCTCATTTCCTCTGATTCTCATTCCATTCCAACTCCTCGCATTCTTTCGTCCACTGATAAAAAAACCTTAGCAGAAAAGAAGCAGGAGAGAATTTAAAGAGGAGGATAGGAAACTCATATAAGATAGATGAGGGATGGATAGGAAAGAAAAGAGGATAAGGTAATTACTAAAGGGGTCAGAAAAGGGGAAGCATATACAACAAAGAAAAGAATGACTAGAGAATATGAGATATAAGGAAATGAATGAGAAATAATGAATAAACAATTTAAAGAGTGAGAATGATTGATCCACTTGAGAGAATGGGAGGAAAAATGTAAGAGACAAATAAGTGATGGAAATGGGAGAATATGTGCGTCAAGTGGAGGTGGGAATCCACCCGATATAAGAGTGGAAGAAGTGAAAGAGGAAATATTGAGAATCAAAGGAAAAAGTGCGCCAGCGTCTGAGAGGTTGCTGATAGAAATATGGGGGTGTTTAAATGAAAATGAATTAAAGGCAAAATTTTCTATCGGAATTAGATCAAAAGAACAGAAATTGTATTGACTAGTGTAATTTAAAAATTTAATTTTTCAACTTATTGCAATACTAAAATTACAAGGTGAATATTTGTAACATTTTAATTATGTTCATTATATACGGTTGGCGGCAGCAACAACTCGTTGTATTTTCGATACACTCTTTATAAAAACAAAAAAACCTAAGTTTTAAAACAATTTTCCATATATGACACAATGTACGTGCTTAATTAGTTTTGTACCTAAAGTGACAAAATTTAAATCAAAAATTGTTTTACTGAGATGACTTTATAAAAATTAGTTTAGACGGAAACTTGAAACTAAACAGAACTATTTGCATCTGATCAAAATAAAATTGTTTTTATTCCAAGAAACATCTACATAAGAGAAACGTTAAATTGTGATTTTATATATTTTTGAAAGTAAGCACACATTTTATATTAACTTTACTACATAAGGATATAAAATAAAATTATTAGCATGTGGAGTAATTCATTTATGACGTCAAGTGAGCGATATTAAGATTATTTTAAATTTAGATTAATTACATCAAATTCTTCTTTATTGAATTCGCTTGAATTTTAACTAAACAAATGCGAATTTATGTTTAGTTGTTTACCTGACGATGACTTGCTAAAAGCGGGATCGGTATCAAAATTATAATGACGTCAATAGAAAAGTACATTCTATTATTAATTTAAATTAGTATGATCCTTAAGCTCTTCAGAATCACGGAACACTTACAATTTATCAAAATTTTTACGAAACACCCTCATAGAATAAAACAGTTTACACATATCGTTACAATACAAAAAAGAAAGGACTCATCTACAAACAAAACGGTTTTCTTTGTAATATAAAATTTCTGTATTCGACACAAATCTTGGACAGTCTTATCATTTTAAAATTGTACTTCTATAATTTTGTATAATCAACGTATTTGTGTAGTCAACTATAATTTTGTATACATCTTAATGATAAAATTGATTAAGAAAACTTATAGAAGATGAATTTTAAATTGATTTAAGTACATTTTATATATCCGATTCATATTGATAAAGATGCTTTTTCAGAAATAGTTTTTAATGCAGTTTGAACAGAAATCCAAAGTTCAACTGTTTTTTTGGAAAATTTCACGGAATTCACAGAAAAAACTAGAAATTCTAACTTTTGTGTTTTGTCGTCTTAATAATGTTTTTTTAAAGTTTTTTACTACTTTTCAAACACTGACAAAACGATTTCCCGCGATAATCACTTTTTATATTACTGGCTGTAGCAGATCTATAATCACACTCTGGATACACGAATGGCTTATCTCCAGTGCGTGTACGTTCATCCGTACGTTCATAAATACACTCTCCGTGAACACTTGTAATCGCATTGAGAACTTTCGTATGGCTTTTCTTTTGAATGGGTACGTTTATGAAGACTTAGAGTGGTTTTACTAGCAGATTTCTACTCGCATGCCGTATATTCGAATCGCTTCAATCCAGAATGACTGCGACTATGAGAGATTAAATTCGACCTACAATCAATTTATATAATCGGACTCTATACAGTGGAATGGCTTGATTCCAGAATGAATTAGTTTATGAATTGTTATGTGAGTTGTTATATAGACTGAAAATCGCATTTCGAACATTTGAACGGTTTATGCTTAGCATGACCACGCATATAAAATGTCATATATCCTTTCGTTCTAGATTTATAACACTCAAATGGTTTAATTCCAAAATGTTTTTTGTTCTAATCTCTCTGTTATGAAGGGCAAGAGTTTGGTGTTGAATTTATTTTCTTCATTCCTAATTGCTTGTATTACTTCGTTTCTTATTTCGGTATTTATAATATAATTTTAATTTTTTTAATGTTTTTACCTAATTTTCAAACACTGACGAAATGATTTCCCTAATCTCACGTAACACATCTGTTTCATGGAACTCCGGTTAAGAACCACTGATCTAAATAAAAATTAATCATTTTGTATAGTTTAGAAAAAAAAGAGATATGTCTGTTGCCCGTTATGATTTTAAAGCAACTTCCCATTAGCTACAAAGGAATGGTTGTTTAGGTCCCATTGTCTAAAGGTGTAAATTGCAGGTTAGTGTAAATTGCTCATCTTAAATGAATGCGATAATGATTTTTTATATTACTGGATGTAGCAGATCTATAATCACACTCTTGGACACTCGAATGGCTTATCTCCAGTGTGTGCATGTTCATGTGTTGTTAAATGCATCATCCGTGAACCTTTGTAATCGCATTGAGAACATTCGTATGGTTTTTCTTGTAAATGAGTACGTTCATGAAGACTCATAGTGCTTCTAATAGCAGATAATCGCTTTATAATCGCATTCCGTTCATTTGAATAACTCCATTCCAGAATGACCGCGACTGTAAGACATTAAATTTCATCTGCAAACAGTTTTATAATTCCACTCCATGCATTAGAATGGCTTGATTCCAGAATTAATTCGTTTATGAATTATTACGTGAGCTTTTTGTGTAGGTTGATAATTGCATTCCGAACATTTGAACGGTAAAATGCATCCTCCGTGAACCTTTGTAATCGCATTGAGGACATTCGTATGGTTTTTCTTGTGAATGAGTACGCTTATGAAGACTTAAAGTGGCTTTAGTAGCAGATTTCTACTCGCATTCCGTACATTCGAATGGCTTCAATCCAAAATGACTGCAACTGTGAGATATCAAAATTGATCTGAAAATAGTTTTATAATCGCACTCTATACAATGGAATGGGTTGATTCCAAAATGAATTTCTTTTATGAATTTTTAAGTGAGCTTTTTGCGTAGGCTGATAAGTTTTTTTTTAACTTTTAACTAATTTTCAAACACTGACGAAATGATTTCCCTAACCTCAGATAACACAAGTGTTTCGTGGAACACCGCTTAAGCACCACTGATCTAAATAGAAATTAATCGTTCTATATGATTTAGGAGCAAAAAGAAATGTATATTTCCTGTTTTGATTTTAAAGCAACTTAAAAATTTTCTAATTAGTTAAAAATTAGGCATGATTGACGTATAATGAGTCTCATTCATTTGTTGATTTTCTCCCATAACTCTAGTTTTATTAATACTAATTAGCTACAAACGAATGGTTGTTTAAATGCATCCTCCTTGAACCTTTGTAATCACATTGAGAGCATTCGTATGGCTTTACTTGTGAATGAGTACGTTCATAAAAACTCATAACGCTTCTAGAAAACAGATTTATAATCACATTCCGTACATTTTAATGGCTTTACTCCAGAATGACTGCCACTGTAAGACATTAAATTTCATTTGCAAACAGTTTTATAGCCCCATTTGAATGACTTCATTCCAGAATTAATTCGTTTATGAATTGTTATGTGCTCTTTTTGCGTAGACTGATAATCGCATTCCGAACATTTGAACGGTTTACGTTTAGCATGACCCCGCATGTGAACTGTCATATTTCCTTATGTTCTAGCTTTATAATCACATTCTGAACACTCAACTGGTGTAACTCCAAAACGGTTTTTTTTTCTAATCTCTCTGATTTTCTGTGATTGTTCCCTAATAACTTAAAAATTAGCCATGAATGAGGTTTAATGAGTTTAGATCGATTTTATTCCAATAACAAAGAGTACCAATAACTTTTGTAGCTGAATATTAATTAGCTACAAAAGAATGGTTGTTTAGGTCCTATTGTCTAAAGGTGCATAATGTAAATTGCTCGTCTTCCTCGTAATTGCTCGTAATTGAGATTTCCGAACAATTGAACTGTTTACGTTTAGCATGACCACGCATGTGAACTGTCATATTTCCTTTTGTTCTAGCTTTATAATCACATTCTGAACACTCAACTTTTGTAACTCCAAAATGTTTTTTGTTCTAATCTCTCTTATGAACAAGATTGTGTTTGGTGTTGAATTTCCTTTCTTCAATTTTATTACATCGTTTCTTATTTCGTTATTTTTATTAAAGTTTTTTTGAACTTTTAACTAATTTTCAAAGACTGACAAAATGATTTCCCTAACCTTAGTTAACACAATTGTTTCGTGGAACTCCGGTTAAGAACCACTGATCTAAATATAAATTAATTGTTCTATATGATTTAAAAACAAAAAGAAATATGTCTATTCCCCGTTTGGATTTTAAAGTCACTTAAAGATTTTCTGTTATTGTTCCCTAATTACTTAAAAATTAGGCATGAATGAGGTTTAATGAGTATAGTTCATTTGTCGATTTTATTCCAATAACTCGAGTTTCATGAATATTAATTAGCTACAAAAGAATGGTTGTTTAGGTCCTATTGTCTAAAGATGCATAATGGAAATTGCTCATCTTAAATGAATACATTAATGAATTTTTATTTTGCTGGTTGTAGCAGATCTATAATCAGACTCTGGACACTCGAATAACTTATCTCCAGTGTGTGTACGTTCATGTGTTGTTAAATTCATCCTCTGTGAACACTTGTAATCGCATTGAGAACATTTGTACGGCTTTTATTGTGAATGACTACGTTTATGAAGAGTGGTTTTAGTAGCAGATTCCTACTCGCATTCCGTATATTCGAATCGCTTCAATCCAGAACGTCTGCGATTGTGAGATATTAAATACGATCTTCAAACAGTTTTATATTTGCACTTTATACAGTGGAATGGTTTGATTCCAAAATGAAGTTCTTTTATGAAGTGTTAAGTGAGATTTTTGCGTAGGCTGATAATCGCAATCCGAACACTTATACGGTTTTTCTTTAACATGACCAACTGTTATATTTCCTTTTGCATTAGATTTATAATCACATTCTGAACACTCAATTGGTTTAATTCCAAAATGAGTACGTTACACATCAACATAGGGCAGGTTGTATTTTGTTTTTCAATAGAAAAATTAAATTCTCTATTTTCCTTTTGTTTCAATATACAAAATACTTTTTTATTATATTTATTTACATACATAAAATAGCTGTTTTTTATTTATTATTATATCAGAAAACAAGATTACGATAAAATTAAATTCTACATATACAATTGTCTACATTTTTCACCTATAACAATTACACAGTTGTTATTTAAACTAATTTTTAGGACATGAAACCGACAGTTTTGAAATAAATGAAATTGTTTAATTTCCACACAAATTAGTTGTGATCTTGTTTTATCAAATACAAGTTGTGCGGCTTTCTTGATTGCATATAGATATTTAATTCATTTTACTCAAGGTTTACGCGCCGCTCGACTTTTATTGATTGTTTGCAATTATGTTTTATTGGTAATTGACTATGATATCTTTATTTCTAAGTATAACAATAATGTTAAGTATTATAGGTATAAGATTACAATAATCATATTCTCTCAAGGTAGTTTTTAAGTGACTCGTTTGTTTCTATTATCTATTGGATAGAAACGGAGTCTGGCTTTTAATATAAAGAACATGTTACATAGGAATATATTTTAATTAATAATTATTAAAATATTTCCATGTCTGATGAAAATAGCTGTTATTTATAGAAATGAATAACATAATATAATATAAATAAAATTTTAAAGAGACGAATTTACACAAGAGTATCAAGAAATTGTCAATGATCTTCCTCTTCTTCGACCGATTGAACACCATATTGAATTCAACTGGCCATAAACTCTTCACCCAAGCATGCAAAATTTTCAAGTAACCTATCTACCAAGTGATAGGAGGGTTACCTGTAGTAAACCGAACCTAAAAATTTATAACAATATAATAGTAATCCATAGAATTAACTATTGTAAATCATTGATAATAAGGTGTATCATTTTACAAATGCTCATTCGTGCGCAAATGTCTTATTTAAATAACACGAAGTGATGCAGATTTTATTTTTCCTGATTGATATATAACGAGAGATTCACGTGTAGAGGTCGTCAATTTAGTAAATTGAGTTTCGTAAATTGAGAAAGTCATCGCATGACCGCAAAACAACGGTCTCGTTGTATTTGAATTTGATACAGTTTAAATGGTAGAACGTTTTCATTGGGAATGCAATGCGATATAATACACTTTGGGCTATATTGTTTAAAAGGAACATACACATATAAGGTTTTGTGTAATTTTTTCACACAGTTTTGCAACTATTATTTGAATATTATTTCTGTCATTTAAAACCCCAGTTCTAGATGTATATCATTTGTTCATATTGATCACTAGTAAGAGATTATAAATTTATTTGTGACTCCGGATAGCAGAACTCTCCGCGCCGTAAGCAAATATAGGGACCGAGAAATTATAAAAAAAAAACAGAGAGTAACTAGAAAATCTATTGCAACGTAAAACATCCACGTGCAACAAGAACTTCACCAATCGACTTTAGAAAAGCCACAAAAAATTACTCATAAATTACATCATCATCATCATCATCACTCAGCCTTGTCTCGTCCACTGCTGGACATAGGCCTCCCGTAATCCAATCCATCTTT
>WYDF02262271.1:0-33150 GCA_009867245.2 Adranes taylori
GTTATGTGCACTAATATTAAAATATATATCGTATCCCTTAATGTTCAAGTATTTTAAGCAATTTGCAATATTTCCTGTTTTAAATAATCACGACCTAAGAAGACACTTCATTCGTCAGTGTTTTTTGAAACTACTAATATTCAAGCGAATGATGTTAAGTTTGTGATGTTTAATAATATTGTATCCGTATCCGATTGAATCAACTTTAATGTCAAAAGTAGTGTCGTAATTTATGCGCGTAAGATAGGATAGTATATAATACTGTTGTTTAACTAATATAATATATTAATGGTACCGTACGAAAATAATTAAAGAGTTAAAATAATATTTCTTAATTAATTTTAATTTTTTTCTACAAATTAAGTATGTCATTTTGATTAACATATTTTCCGTCCTTATTCTGCTAAACTAAATATATCGCAACTAGAATTAATCGAGGCAGATTCGGTTCTGAAACTAGTAAACATATTGAAATCAACGAAAACTGTTACAAATAATTTCTAATCATACAGGGTTGTATCATACAGGGTTAGAACACAATTTTGACAATCAAAAAAATAATGTTGATGCAATTACAAAAAGTTGTATTATATAAGCGTTGACGGTAAACTTAAGTATGTTAGTAACGCAATAAAAACTTCCTTTAGTTTTTTTTAATTTTATAGGAAATAAAACTGCTAAAGTAAATATTTGAAAATTACAAAATTTTGTTTTTGTAAATATTTCAAATACGACTCTCGAAATATGTATGCTTTTTAACTATCTAAATTTTTTCCCCATTTAAACAATTGTGTATCTCCTCTACTGTAACAGATAGCAATACTGTCTGTATAAAAAGTACACACCCTGTGTATTTTTAATATTTTGTTTGTTTAATAGCACTCCTGCAATTTTTTATTTCTGCAATATATTTGTAGTGAACTATTTTTCATTCATCCTTAATGTATGTATATGGACTTTTTAAAATGAATAAGAGTACAAATTTTTAAAACATAAAAAGAATGATTATTTTGAAAACAAAAAAGTATTCGGTATTCATATTAATAAATGCTTTTAAGACTTAACTGTTATAGTTCTTCAATCATATTTTAAGTAACCTTTAAAGACTTTAGAAAAAAATATCTTTTAATTTGGATTTAAATAGTTACATGAACTAAATATGAGACTTCTGTACAATATTTTGAATTCATAAAACATTAATCAAAAAAATTAAACTGCAAGCTGATTTAATTCGGAATTTACCTTTTGCTCCAAACATGTTTAAAGGTTTACTTGAATATTTAATTGAAGATCAATGGTTTAATACACTAGTGTTCCCAAGCTTGAAAATGGGTGAATAAATCGGTCACATAATTCCAAATAAATCATTTAAGGCTAAACACTTACACGTGTGAAATTTCTTTTTCCTTTAAAGCAGCATTCGCTAAAGCCTGTACAGCTGCACTGGTGGCAGCCGACAATGGAGTCGTGTGTACTGTCGTACCAATATTATTACCAGGAATTGTATTATTACTTCTGTTCGGCCTTGATCGTTTAGGTGTTTCTAACACCCAATCTTCATCGTCATTCTTACTGCTTGGCCGTTTCCGTCCAGTTGTAGACGCTGTAGTAGAAATACCTGCAACCGGTGTGGGCAGTTGTTGCTGAGGATAATCAGTTACACCACTGGTAGATGACGTTACCGGTTGAGTAATGTCTTGATGTAGCTCTTCTGGTTGACTACCGCCACGCATTTGACGCTCTTGATACTTTTGTAGTTGTAAGAGCTTCTCCTCGATTTCTGGGTTTAGATTTTCTTGTTTCAGCGCTGTTTTTATAGCTGCGTTTTATCCCCAAACGCATTAGTTTTTTTTGTATAAGTCGACGTGTGTAAGGTAAATAGGAAAACAAAAGAAAAACACAAGGACGAGTTAAAACTTAACTTAAAAAATCATAACGGAATTAAAATAATATATAACAAATAAATATCGGAAACGTGTAGGATTAGTCAATAAATAAAATACAAGGATTAAAGGTATACCCAACGCAAAACGACTAGAAAAAAATAAAAGTTTGTGTGTGATCGTATGTGAAGGGCACTAAAAAAACTTCCATGTGAAAATACGTAACAACTTTATTAATATTAATTTTTTTACATTTTACAAGTACAATTTTGTTTTTGTCTTTAAGCTATGCGGTTTCAATAATATTTCCACTTCTAAATCTCTTTGTGGAAAAAACTACAAAACAACAAAAACGATTGACTTAAAAACTATTGACTTAAATCCAATAAAATAAATGACTAAACTTTGGTTTATGTGATAATAGTCTTTTTTGGCACATATTTATGTAATTGTTTAAAATTTCTGGCACCGCCTTAAGGCGGAATTAACTTGGCGGAGAAATTATAATACTGATAAAATATACATCAAATGTAATTTCGAAATATATACCATTTAATAATTAAATTTCAAAAAGGGAGATAATTTAGTTACAATCTAAATATTCCTTATTAAATGATTATAAATTCGAACTCGTTACCACCATGAATTTTAGACAATTACTCGCAGAATTTTAGATTGCACATGAAGATATTTTAAGTGGTAAAACAACAATAAACATTAATATTTTAAAAGTAATAAATATTAAAATAAATTGCAACAGATAAATACAATAACGTTAAATTTTGCAAATAACCATCTAATACAAAGCCAATGCAAATCGAGCTTACACCAAAAAAATAGAGAATGTTTTTTATTCATATGTGCCAGCCTTGTAAACCTAAACATTTAATTTATAACTTAATACTACAAAATTAATACTGTTGAAAAGAGAGATTTAAAAAATATTAAAATAGAAATAAAGCGAATATAAAGTTTAGAACAAGTAAACAAAATTTTACTTTGAAAACGAGATTAGCCTTTTGGCAGTAAATAAGTTTAGAAATGGAAATTCTGAGAGCTTTAGAATTAAAAAGAAAAAAAAAATACTATGAACATTCAGTTTGGATCAAATTTCTTGCTAAACGCTTTGTTCGTTAAACATATATATCACAGTCAAACAAAAACGAAAAAATCTAATAATTAATAATATAAAAGTAAATTTAGTTGCCCTTCTTTGATCAGTTGAATATAATAATTCAGTCTTACGGAAATAGTTTACAATGTTTAATGAAGTACGATTCAGTTAATAAAGTATAGTACTGTGTTTGCATTACAAATTGTAATAAATGTATTTATTCTGTGGAATTTACTTAAATACTAAATATTGAAAGTAACTGATCAATTTTACTAAATTGAAGGAATTTCAATGCAATCACAGCATTTACGTGCGTTATAGAGGAATATAAATTTGTAAATGTAGAAACAAGTAACAGGCCCATTAATCTCAATATACTGTTTCTGTTTCTAGCTGTTATTGTTCAGAATTAGAAATGTTTCAAAATTATTGAAGTCGAAGGTTAATTAAATGTTTCGTTAAAGAATGTACTTCCTTATTTTGTTTTAACTTATTACGATCGGTCTCACTAATATAATACAAGCATCAACAGGCTAAAAAATTTACTTAAAAGTATAGCATACCAGAAATTAGAATATAATTATCTGATCAGACAATTATACAACATCAGACAATTCGATACTAATTTCTCATATGCTATACTTGAATAATTGGTAGCCTGATGATGCTTATATTATATGAGTGAAACAGTTTGCAATAAATTAAAACAAAATAAGAAAGTACATGTATTAATAAAACGTTTACTAAAGAGGCATACTACGGATCAATCAACGTTAATAAGTTTGTTGGTTGTTATAAAATTTGAATATACGTTTTTTGCACTATTTGCCTTAAATTTTCTGATCTTTAAATTATTTTACTAGTTGTACCTGTCTCTTATTAAATTATTCGAAAACTATATTAAAATTTGTCACAATAATAATTTGTCTCAATAATTTTAACTCAAATTCTACGCGTATAGAAGAAATATATTTTTTGAGGATACTAAACATAATAATCACTTCAGTCAATAATACATCTAATAAATTAACAAAGTTTTGTAAAGTACGGATGGCGCATTTTCTATATTTTATGAAATACATACATATTAAGATACTTTTTTTTAAGATATTTATTTATTTACTTAAATATAAAAGTATAGCGTACTTTAAAATTTTCTAAAATGATATTAATAAATCGCGTAAATAAACAAATTTCATTGAAGTCCTGTGGCTTATGTTTTGAAAACTTTATTATTATTTGGTTAACTGAATATTTTGATTATATATTCAAACTTTTATCCATTTCGGAATTTTCGTTTAACTAATTGTTTTGAAATAGTCGTATAATAGTGATATAATTGTTTTTAAATAGTTGTATTGGTTATGGTAACTCAGCGTGTAATATATCTGAGAAATAGAAAACAGAAAGATGTCATACATGGCTTGTGTCATAAATGGATATGCTTCAAGGACCTATACTGGAACCCACATTGTTTCTAATCTTTTCCAACGATTTCGCTTCAGCAGAGAGTTTTGTTCGCAGATGATACAACGCTAACCACAGTGAGAGGTAACATCCATGATGCCGAACATAAATCAAGAGTCTACAGTGGGATTACCTCAAATAAATGCTTTCAAATGAGAACAAAACATCTAAACTGACATTCTCATTAAAACGACATTAGACTGTTAAATTTTTAGGTGCGCATATTGATCAAGCACTGGGGTGGAAATATCACGTAAGCGCAATTTCCAAAAAGCTAACAACCAACATCTTTTTGATTCGTATGCTCTCGCAATCACTGTCATCTGATTCACTGATAACCTGCTACTATGCCTTACGCCAATCAATAATCAACTATGCTCTTCTGGCATGAGGCACATGTGCGGAAGCTAAGAGCATTCTTTCTCTACAAAGAGTATTAGGTGGAATAAGATATAGATTACAGTTTACAGGTATTTAAGGATTATAAAATATTAACTTTTCCCTCGCTATACATTAAAGAAGCACTAATATTCGTTCATATGAATGAATTGTGATGCGTGACATTACATAGTGATATTCACAATCACGACAGACGTAATAAACAATGCATTAACAAAAACATTAGAAGGACCAATCCCAATGTCGATAATACTGTACAATAAATTACCAAATTAGATAAAAGAACTCCCACAGGACATTTTAAGAAGAAAATCATATATTGGTTTGTGCCTTTAACTCTGTACAGAAATATTGAGAAACCAATTTCGATGCTCTGCTGTTAATACTGTGTTGGCTATTAATTTTGTTAATATAATAATACATACCAAATTTTTCATATATATTTTTTTATTTTTCATTGTCTCCAATTACTGATTGTTTTGCTGTGTGGTCTGTTTTATTATATTTCAATTGTAAAACCTATGAGTTTGTCAGAATAAAGATTACTATTATATTATTAAGAACGCAGCTGTACAAGGACCTAGTAGCTGATGTACAATTGTTTTTCCACTATTCGCATTTTCCGCACTTTCTAATGTATTATTTATTGTATTATAATATATCTTTATATTAAAGATGTCACAAAAAATTTCTATAATTTTAAATGTTTTAAGATAATCGGTCTAGAATAGATTGAAATATAATTCATTAAAAATATTGAATGAAATAGGGCCCAACTTGCGGAATAGAACGTTGTAATGAATTTAACTGGCAAACGGCCTTGGATTTTCACAATTAGTTTTCTATTTACTAAATAAATTTTTCAGCTATTTACGAAAGGGATCACATAAGTTAGTTCAGGTTGACAAACGTTTAACAATACCAGGTTGCTGTTCTCCTAATCTATTAAAATTACTTGCCGAGGTATGATCCAGAATTAAGTTCAACTTTTGGAATTCTGTTTTGAATACGAATTGTTTTTATCTCTACCTTATTCATGTTTTACGTGAAAAACCTTGCACTGACTTTACAGAAAAAACATAATATTTATATTCCTGTATAACAGACTGTGTTAATCAAAATATTCTAAAAATAACATAATTATAGATACGTTCATCGACGATAGTTATGATTTGCGATGTAGTCGTTTTGCAATGGGTAAGCACAATTTGGATTATACACTATAACTGAAGGTTGATAAATTAACATACTTTGCTGGATGTAATCGGGTGTAATGACGAATTGTTTGCCAACACCGCTAGCTCCACTAGTTCCAGACGATACAGTTTGCGTTGCGCCTGCTGTAGGTACGTTCGCTGTACTATCAGGTTGTTGTATTTGTTGCTGCTGCTGCTGTTGTTGTTGCGATGATGAAATTACAACAGCTTGTTGCAGAATTTGTTGTTGATTTTGGGGCGTACCGCGAATTGCTTGCACTAAGGCAGATGTAGCACTCAGGGTTGATTGCTGCTGACCGTTGACTAATGTTTGTCGAACAATAGTCTGTAATAAAAATGACGTTAAAATAATGACAATATAAGTACCATCGTACTATTCTTTAGTAATATTCTGTGGTAGTATTCTTTCATATTTTAACCCATACAATACGTCCTTTTAGTAGGTCGGTAAAATGGTTTTATATAATTCTTAAATAATTATGCACAAGATGTCGTTAGTGGTTTTACAATAGAAAAATATGACACGTTATACTTTCACGTGCTTAGTATAAATGTTTATCGCAAATTTATTGAAATTTAGTGACATAAACGCGCGTTTTTATTATGAATTATCGTAGACTTTGCCATGGAAAGCTGGAAGTAGATACCACGATAATAGACAGAAGCTTTGTCAGAATATATGTTAGCATTGTTTTCACAATTGATTGTACAAACAATGTATAAACAAACAATTGATTGTATAAACTAATGTGTTAGAAAACAAGGTCTATAATACAATATATTTAACCATGCTTTTAAAAGGACGATAGTAATTTCGGTAACCAATTGATTTTAACTACATATATTTTTACTAGATACAAAAACTAGTTGTAATGATAAGTAAAACGTAGACTGTTATAATAATAATTACAAAACATGTTAAGAATTAATATTTCCGTTCATATCATACGCTATGTGGACGCGACCTTAGAATCATGTGATATATGGTATATAATACGGTTAAATTATGTATTGCTCGATGACGCTTTAATTGCGCAACACAGAATCAGTTAAAGTTGTCTTCTTTCTGTTCTCTCGCTTTATTGAGGAGCTTAGCGCGTGTATTATAATATTATATCCTTTTTACATATTATCGGACATTTATATATACTTGAATTATCATTGTTTCGTCTTACATTATTAAATATATTGCTTTATCAGAATTCGTCTACTCTTTTCCTTCGTAGAATTTAGCACTCTTCATCAGGTTATGGGCCCAGACTTTAAGTGATCTTGGGTATATATTATGTACTTTGCTAAAACGTGTAGAAAATTATTGCGATGAATACTACATCGGGAAAAGCACTTCAAAGACGTGTAAAAATTGTAGAAGGAACTTATCGCCAGCAAATAGTGCGTGCTTATGAAACATTATGAGCTCCGGAAATATGATTCGCATAGAAACGCTAAACAAAACAAACTGACACCTGGAAGCTTCAAATGGAAGTACTACTAATCAAAAACGACGCCTGGGGCTTCTTGAACGGTGACATAGAGAAGTCAGTAATGAAAGCCTAAGATGCCCAACTGCTACAGTCATCCAAAATTGGGAAAAAGGCGATAGCAAGGCGAAATCGGACATCATTCTCGCGGAAAGTCCATCTGAACTCAAGCAAATAAAAAATTGTACCTCCTCTCGTGAATTATGGCTAAAACTAGAGGGAATATATCAGTATAAAGGACCCGTACGTAAAGCGACCCTATTGAAGTAGCTCACACTACAAAAAATGACTGAAGGCGAAGATTCAGGGAATATATGAACGAATTCTTTGACGCCGTCGACAAAGTGGAGAATATGGAAGTACAGATCAACAAGGATCTACTGTCCATAATGCTTTTGTATAGTTTGCCATCGAACTACGAAAATTTCAGATGCGCAATCGAATCACGGGACGAGTTACCATCCCCGGAAGTACTCAGAATAAAGATTATAGGAAAGAGTGTCGCGCGCAAAGTAGATTCTAAAAGCGGTACAACGGCAGTGATGTACGCGAATAAAAACTGAAAACGGCATGGAAAACATCAAAAGACCGAATCTTTCCAGCAAAGAAAAGAAACTGTTTTACCTGCGGACTGAAAAAGATTTAATTTTAAGTGACATAAATGTCGCGAAGTAGACCGCCACAAAGCGATCGATTATACAAAACGCGGAACATTCGCGAAGAACGCGGAAAATAGTGCAATACACGCGATATAAGCCCTGGAAATCGCGGAAAACGGAAAAGAAACCGCATGGTGTTTATACAGCGGTGCTACGTCTCACTTATGTAAAGATATTGATCATATGGAAAACGTTAATAAACAAGAAAATGGAAAAGTTTACTTAGCGAACAGTTCTTCCACAAACATTCTCGCTAAAGGAGCACCACGTGTTCGGGCCAACGTACACGGCGATATATACAGTTTCTCTCTAGAAAATGTGTATGTTCCTGATCTTCGAACAAACTTGTTGACGGTTCCAAAAATTAGAAATAAGGGATACGCAGTTTGTCAAATAAAGATGATAGCGGATCGAGTCGGTGATCTCTATTATCTAGATGAGGCGCAAAAATATATCGGATAAGGCGAATTTTTCAACCTCGAACAATTTGTCAGAAAGTATAAAAATATGGCACTCTCAATTAGGACATTTGAATTACAATTATCTCTCGCGTGCGCGCAATACAGATACAATGAACGGACTAAAATTTTCTGGAAAAATGCTGTGTGCGAGATTTGTGCTAAAGGAAAAATGACTAAGTCTCCGTTCCCTAAAAAGTCGGAAAAATCTAAGAAATTCTTGAGATTGTACACTGTGACGTATGCGGGCCTATGGGCGTGGAAACCCTAGGGAAATCGTGCTATTTCGTCACTTTTACGGATGACACTTCTAGGTGGACTGAAGTGCGTTTTATTAAATATAAGAGCCACGTCCTTGAAGCATTCTAGGAACTGAAAATGCTATTGGAAACTTCTCCCGGAAAGAAATTGAAGTCCTTACAATCCGATAACGGCACCGAATTTGTCAATTCGGAATTTGACGATTACCTCAAGAAGATCGGAATTTCTAGAAGACTTTTTGTGGCGTAAAACCCTCAGCAAAACGGCGTCTCAGAGAGGAAAAACCGCACCCTGGTTGGCACGGCTCGCTGTTTAATGATGCAATCGAATTCATCCCCTGCATTTTGAGGAGAAGCTGTGAATACTGCATGTTGCATCAGAAATCGTTGGCCTACATCGTATCTTAAGGGACATACTCCATTTGAACGTTTATACGGAAGGAAACGAATATTAGTTATTTTCGTGAATTCGGTACTTGCGTGCTTTGCCTTAATAATGAACCGAATAAAGGCACATTCGAATCGCGATCTAAAAACGGAATTTTTGTAGGCTATTCGTCTACATCGAAAGGATATCGCGTGTGGCTCACGGACTAACGGAAAGTGGAAATATCTCGCGTCGTAAAATTTTTATACATTCCGGAAATGCAGAAAAATAATTATGACGAATTTTACAACTCATCGGACATGAGTGAAGACACCAACAAACCAACGGAATTTGAAATTACTGAAAACCCTAAGGAGATTGATGTGAACCCTGAAGGACTACGACAGGAAAGAACGCAGCGTGGATCTGGGAGACCAAGAAAAATGCGTACAGGTTTCAGGGGTAGGCCCAAACTTGTGTACAACGAAATTCCCGTAGAAGAAACGAAAGACTCATCAAGCGACAACGGCGATGAAAAAGAATCGGCCACAATTAGTGATGAATTAACCTGCCTCTCCGAAGTTCCCATCAAACATGCATTTAAGGGATCTGACTCGCACGAGTGGATGGAAGCCATCACTCAGGAAGTTGGTTCTATAATAAAAAATGCCACTTGGGAATTGGTGGATCGCCCCACGAACAAGGAAATAATAGGAAGTCGCATCGTGCTTAGAAATAAATATAACCCGGATGGAAGTCTAAGTAAAAGGAAAGCGCGATTAGTCGCACAGGGCTTTGCACAGCGCCCTGAAATTCATTTCAACTAAACTTTTGCCCCTGTTGCCAGACTTTCATCAATTAGGTTTTTGGTCGCACTGGCTGAAACTCGCGGAATGAAAATCAATCACCTGGATGCAACTACTGTATATCTAAACGGTGAGGTACTCGAAGAAATTTTTACGGAAAGACCAGATCAATTGCAGGCCGCCCTGGAGGTCATATCCACAGATCAGAAATTTTCCGGTGGTGTTCAAAACAATACAAGGAAAATGTTGGGTGCCTTGAAACGTGGTGACAAAGTTTGTCGTCTGAAGAAGGCGTTTTACGGCTTGAGGCAAGCCGGAAGATCATAGTATTCAAAATTAGGCAGTGCTACAGAAACTGGGGATAGTGCCCTCAAGAAGCGACCCGTGTTTATATTACGGGAGTGATAAGATCTGACCTTGATAGCCATTTACGTGGACGACATACTCGTGGCTTCGTGTAATCAGAACCAGATTTTGTGAAGGTTTGTCAAAAGAGTTTGAGACCAAAAATATAGGAGAAATCTAGTACTGTCTCGGAATTCAATTCACGTGAAATGAAAGTGGATTTGCATCAGACCGGTTACATTTTGGAGTTATTAAGTCGCTTTGGCATGTTCGAGGCGAAAGCCGTGAGTAAACCCCTGGATCCAAACACGAAACTCGTCAGACCTGGAGGTGATCCTTCGAAAGAAGAGCTGAAGCTACCTTGGTGGGAGCTCTGAATAACTTATCATTATGCACACGTCCTGACATCGGATTCCCTGCCAGTCATTTGGGCCAGTTTAACAACTGTTATCGCCAATCGCACTGGATTGCCGCCAAGCGCGTATTAAGGTATTTGAAAGATACGATTGATCTAGGCATTTGCTTCAATCGCGGAAATGGTTTATTGATAGCATTTGTCGATGCTGCCTGGAGAATTTGCGCGGTCGACCGTAAATCGTATGCCGGGTTCGTGCTGATTTCTTGGGAATCGAAAAAACAGAGATCGGTTGCCCTATTCTCTACAGAAGCTGAATTTATCGCCATCTCTAAAGCAGGAAAAGAATGCTTGTATCTCCGTACGCTAATAGAAGAGATAGGTCTCAAAGAACCTATCTCTTCCACAATCTTCGAAGAACATTCGAAGATTGTATTGCACAACGACAACATGGGCGCTATGTGTCTGACGAAAAATGAAATACTTCACAACCGAAGCAAACACATCGATATTCGCTGTCATTTCATTCGCGATGCCGTGCGAGATAACCAGATCGAGATTAGGTTCTAAGGCTGAAACCAAATCCAGTTCTACGAACCAGAACCAATTCTACGGCTGAAATGCCTGCTGACATGCTCTTACCAAACCTCTGCCCAGTCCGAGATTCCAAGAATTATTCAAGAAAATTGGAATAGCGCCCGCCATAGCGAGGGGGAGTGTTAAGAATTGATATTTCCGTTTATATCATACGCTATGTGGACGCGACCTTAGAATCATGTGATATATGGTATATAATACGGTTAAATTATGTATTCTTAACACGCTTTAATTGCGCTCGATGACGCTTTAATTGCGCAACACATAACCATTTAAAGTAGCCGTCTTTCTATTCTCTCGCTTTATTGAGGAGCTTCGCGTATGTATTATAATATTATATCCTTTTTACATATTATCGGACATTTATATATACTTGAATTATCATTGTTTCGTCTTACATTATTAAATATATTGCTTTATCAGAATTCGTCTACCCTTTTCCTTCGTAGAATTTAGCACTCTGCAACAAAACAATAATAAATGAATCATTTAAATACATAAGATGACTAGTGAAGTCTATTTCCATTAAGAAAAAAAATTATGATTGTTCTAAATTATGATTGTTGAAAAAGACCTCTCAGCTTGTACGAACTTTGAAAGATTGCCGAAAATTAGGATATCGAAGCAGATTACAACCCCAAAGATGTAGTTATTTTTCCACCTGAAACTGCAAACGAAGTCCAAACTGACGAGGAATTTGTCGATTTAAATAATCTTCCTGGAAGCCAAATGAAAGCACCTGCAGATATCATTGACTTTCGATAATAATGAAAACACTGATTCTGAGACGGATTTCGATGAAATCCACTCTCAGTTTTGTCCTCTCTCAGTTTTGTATGATAGATCAACATATATCTCCAATCAAAGAGTAGAAATAACAGAGTGTAAAATAACAACTAAATCTTTTCAATGGAAAAATTGTTCTTCACGTAAGTTATTTCCCGACTTTGTAGCACCAATTGAACCCCAAAATAATAATATTCCTTTGGAGCTACTTCAACATTTTTTTGGTCAAGTGGTTTGAAAACTTTTACATCATTTCACCAACAATTACTTTCGGCAAAACAAAACATCCGATATAACAATAGACAAAATTCAGTGCTTTGTAGGTGTATTGATTCTTAGTAATTATTTTAAAATGCCAAAACGATATATGTATTGGGAAACAACTGCAGACTGATAATATTTTGATTCAATTTGCAATTTCACAAGACCGATTTACATGGATAATGAAAAATATTTATTGCTATGACAATCATGTTCTGGATGCAAATTATAAATTTGCAAAAGATAGACCACTTCTCAACGCACTTACTGAAAGATTTTTACTTTATTTTCCTACTGAAGAGAATTTACGCATCGATGAAGCAATTGTCCCATATTACGGACGTCAGCCGACTAAACAATTTAAAAGGAAGCAAGTTCTTTTTTTTCAAAATTTTATATCATATATATATTTTTTTTAATAAATAGCAGTAAATTCAGTAAATTTAAGTGTCAATAAACAATGTCTGTTAATAAATTTGAAAAAAAAATACAAAATTTAATTCACTGATATCTGGGTTAATGTTTTATTCAACAATAAGTCGGATACAAATGCAATGGACCCATGTGATTTTTAGGCAGCTGCGGCTTTTATACACTTGTAGAATTTTGGTATATTTTCGGCCATTTTGGTATATTACTCAAATTTCAAATAAACCCTCAGAAAGACACATTGAAAGCAAAATGATTTGTCCCATTAATTCAGCAGATAAAATAATATTCTACAACGTTCTTGATCTTGTAAATTGAGACCAAATTCCATATATGCGCAGGATAAATTCAAAAGACTTCATGACATATTCATAAATAACTGCTACGCAACATTTCCGGAGAAAAAATGACATCTACATTGTCGAAGAGTAATAAAATTGAATAGTTCATGAAAATATGGAGCTTGAAAATATGAGAGAAATACTGCATCTCAAACTTGAATATCAAAACTACAAAAACAAATATAATGACGCCATAAAAAATGCTAAATTAATTGCAAATACTAAAGTCATCAATAATTCAAGAAATCAAATAAAATATACGTGGCATGTAATAGATTCCAAAAGAAGCACATTAAGAACATGTGACTTGCAATGTAGATGTTAACGAACTCAATAGTTTCTTTGCCTATATCACATACCACTTACTGCACTGACTCCTGACAACTAACAAATGCCCATTGGAATTTATAAATGAATCATGCAGATGTCCCCTGTTTAAATTCCGTAAGGTATCAGTAAACGACATGCGAGCTGCTGTATTTGATATTAAACTAAGTAAATCTTGTGATAGTTACAGGCTGAACATATATATGGTGAGGTGTGTAATTAAGCAAATAATTAAACCTTTCATCTTTTAATAAATCAGTGCATACCAGCAGGAATATTTCCAAATATTCTTAAGAAATCAGTAGATTTGACCAATTATAGACCAATATCCATTGTGCCAACATTTTAAAAAATATTCGAAAAAATCTTGAAACAACAGTTATACTCTCATTTCGAGAATAATAACACTTGGATTTAGGCAAAGTTCTGGAACCACTGAGGGACTGGAAACTGCACTGGAAAATTTTCATAATAAAGGAGCTTGTGTTTCACATGAGATATTGATAAACAAACGAATTAAATACAACGTCGAAAATAAAAGCGTCAGCTTGATAAAATCCTACTTATCAGATCATAAACAGTGTGAAATTTGGTGGGAATGTATCACAGTAGCGCTATATAGAGCACTGAATACCCCAGGGCTTCATATTAGGGCCCCTGTTATTCCTAGTGTTCATATATGTTCCCCCCAGTTCCCTTGTTGGTGCAGATCCATTCTATTTGCTGAGGACACAACGATTCTGACAACATCAGATACGGTATCTGACGCGTGTAACAGAAGCAGGTAGGCAATGTTCAATGCAGAAGATTGGTTCAACATAAATAAACTAACATTAAATGGTACGAAACCATTTATTTTTACCCCAAAACCACTTATTTTTACCCATTTATTTAAAAAAGATTTGCCGGAAATTCCAACTGACAACAGTACTAAATTCCTAGATCTAATTCTAGACTATTTCTACCGTGTATACAGCAACGCTAAAAACAGCTTACTATGTTATGTGTCATAACCATCCCAGTTATGGTGCGTTGCTTTAGGGGAATTCGTCAATCAGACACCGTCTTTTTGGTCTCCAGAGAAAAGCAATACGAATAGTTGCAAATCTCCAATTTCGTGATAATTGTAGGCAAACATTTATTCAATCAGAAATTTTAGTATTACAACATCCCAGAAAGTGTGTTGCACTTGTTCAGGAATTTGGAAAGTTATCCAGAACATGAACAAAATTTCAACACTAGATATCAAACAAGTATTGCGTAAACAACAGATTATTCAGATAGTACAAGATACTGGGCCATTAAATTCTACAATTTTAATTCTACAAAATTCATTAAATTCTACAAAATTCAAAGAGTTGTCTGACATGGATTCGTTTGTCTACGGGGTGGGGGTCCTAGTCATTGGTTGGACAGTAGTATTAGGTCATATATGTCATACTTGCACTATATTATTATCTATATGAGTAATACTGTTATTATTGTATATTATATTATTTGTGACCTGTGTAACTTATTTGTACTAATAAATGATTGGAGTTGATAGCAAAATGTTTGATTACGTCATGATTTAATGAGACTCATAGCTGAACTCAATGTACTTTACTGTATAAAGAGTAATAGATTTGCATAGTAGTTAGCATAAAATATTATACTACTTAAATACTAAAAAATACTCGACTTGTTCCAACAGAAAATTTACAATACAAACAATATAATTGAGCTAATATGTTTGCAACTAAAATCCACGCCTTTTTTTCATTTAATTATTTTACAATTACATAATAAACAAACTTTAAAGTTTTCCTCTCTTCGGGGTTTTTTCAACGAAATCGTCAAAATAAATGATTTGTTATATGTCAGATTTATTTAGATAAACTGAAAAAGATCAATTTATCCCGGAAATGATCTTTCTAAAAATTTTATAAAAATCATATTAATATTACTTTTGAATTGACGTACAAAACCACACTTACTTGTTGTTGAGGAGTTATTACAACTCCATTAGCTTGCTGTTGAATTACTTGACGTTGCTGTTGTAATTGTTGAACACCCGATGAACCCGATATTAATTGTTGTTGTAAGACACTCGTACCTGTTGTATTAGAACCAATTAATTGCTGTCTTAAATGCTGATTTTGTTGCACGGGAGCTAAAGGCGGCGGTTGGCTTGAGACAACGGTTTTTTTTACTTGTTGACGCTGCTGCTGTTGAGTACTGCTGCTGTTGCTGTCAGGTTGTTTTGGTAGCTGCGAACCTGTCGTTTCCTGCTGTGATTCTGAAATAGTTTCAACACCTGCCGGTTGTACGGCGAGGTAGATTTTAGTTGGTCCAAGTACACCTTGCTTCCCTGTGGATGCTTGAGCTACAATAACGAATAAACTACTGTTAGAAAAATTTCCAATAGAATTTTAACAACAACTTACCTTTAAGTAATTGCTGTTTTACTTGATGCTGTACAGCGGCTAACTGCTGCTGCGTAAAATCTGCTCCTTGCAAACCCTGTAATACGATACGTGGTCCTTGCTGTGTCTGAATGACCTGCGCTGTCACACACTTGATAACTGTACCGGGCGGTTGACCAACCAAGAGTTGTTCCATAGTAGCCTGGTCAATATGTCCAGGTCCTAATGCGGCCGCAGATTGAGTGTTCGCAGTTTTTTGCGCAGTTGATGCTACTGGTGACGTTGGTTTAGACGCTGTTATAGGTTGAGAAACAAGTGCAGCAACCGCAGGTTGCGGTTGTTGTTGCGTTACAGGATCTTGCTTCACTTGAGATTGTTGAAGTTGCTGTTGCAATATTTGTTGTGTCACAATTTGCTACAAGAATTAGCGAAACAATAATATTAAATTCGTCAACTTTGTTTCATTAAACAAAATTTTAATTCTAAAGATTTTTAGCAATTTCTACACTAACTTTTGTAGGTTGTTGCAAAGCAGTTTGTTGTACTTGCTGGTTTGCTTTGACTTGCTGTTGTTGTTGTTGTTGTATTTGAGACGGTTGCTGAACGGTCTGTTTAACTGGTGATTGCACAGATAATTGCTGAGAATTGGATGGTGCCGTAGTTAACTGAGCGACAATTTGTGCTTGGCCATTGCCCGTTGGTCGAATTAATACTTGTTGGCCATTGATTGTAGCTAATTGTACTTTACCGGTGGCTATTTGTTGTGCTAAGCTTTGACTATTTACAATGAGTTGCTGAAAGAGCAAAAAAAAGTTCTATGTACATCTATATAAATGAGCTATACGTATTTTAATTTTTATATCTAACTTATTACGACATTCAATCATTTCTGGCAAAAAGTAAATTAAAAAAATCCTACTCTATAAATTGTTGCTTTGTAAAATTGGCAATTTGGTTTGAAGAGTTTAAAAAAAAATTATGGTTGACAGTCACAGTAATATAAAAGGCATTTACAATTTATAATCGATACTTGGCGTGCCATCAAAGAAGAAAAAAGAAAACGAGGTTTCATCAAGTAGAGAATGGTTTTCTAAATTTTTTAATAGACAATTTTCATAAAATTATAAATCATTGTAATTTTGTATTTTTATAATATTGAATATAATATATTTTTATACGGGATTTCTTTTGAGTGACGTTTTCCTAGACCCAATATTCCAATTAAGAAAAGGATATAATACAATAAAGATATCCTAAAAAATAATTTTATGTTAACAGACATTTGTTGGCAGCTTCAAATGAATAAAATGGTTGATCTTTATCATCTATTTTATACAACTCCAATACGAATATACTGATTAAATGCATAAAAAACAATTATTCACATACTTGTTGTCCTGTCACCGGTGTCGCAACTACTGAATTCCCAGAGACAACTATAGATTGATTAGATGAGATTACTTGATTGCCAGAAACAACAATTTGCCCAGCAGGTAGTTTTTGGACTACAGTGGATGGTTGTAGCTGCTGCTGTTGAACAGCTTGTGATTTGAGAATCACTTGTTTCGAAGGACTATTTGTTACTTGTTGTTGAACAACCAACTTTTGCTGGTGCGATGCACCTCCTGTGAAGAAAATGGAAATATTTTATTGTAAGCATGTTCAAAATTTGAAATTCGTGATTGATGCGTAAGTTCAGGAATTTTAGGAAATATGGTGACGTTGGACAGAGGAACATGCCAGAGGCGAAGTACATTTCCAAAATAACAAACCTTGCACAGTTTGCTGTTGCGTCTGTTGTTGAACTTGTTGTTGTTGTACCTGTTGTTGTTGTGCAACCTGTTTAACCACCGTTGTGCTGGCGGTTTTAGCCGCTCCCTGTTGCTGCTGCTGTTGTTGTAAAAGTAATTGCTGCGTAGTTTGTGTAGTAGTAAGAACTTGAATTTTGCCGTCAGGCATTTGGACCAATTGCTGGCCGGGCATTAAACCTTTAACGGTTAGTCTGCCATCGGGCGTACGCAGAATCTGTACACGTTGTTGAATTATTTCACCACCGCCAGGAGTAGCTATAGTTGTTACACCAGCTGAAGGCGTTTTAGTTGGCGTGCTTGTAGCATGTTGTGCTGTATAGAAACGGTTTTTAAAATTGCAAATGCAAACAATAGACAAAAATGATATTTTAATATTGTTATTGCTAAGTAAAAATACCAAATATTAACTTAACATTACGTATATGGAAGAACTACAGTAAAGTAGCAAAAAATTAGAGCTGCCGAACTTGAATATCAAGCCGAAAATAAAATCTAATTTGGTTATTGATAAATAAAGTTACTGGCAAAAGTAAAACACGACTAATGATTCTTTATGAAGTTCACGTCCAATTTGATTATGAAAAATGAATAAATTCACCAGATCTTTTTAGATTGATGTATTGTTGGTTAATTTTCTTTACAATAATGTTGTTCTACAATATCGTCAACGTTTCGAACCCTGTATTTGTAATCCCCTTCAGGCCTAAAATCAACATTTAAAACTATTTTACATCATGGAAACATAATGTAAAATAGTTGTAAATGTAGATCTTAGTCTTGAAGAGGATTCCAAATACAGGGATCGAAACGACGATGATAGTGTAAAACAACTTAATTTTAAAGAAAATTAACCAACAATATATCAAGTCTAAAAAATACCAAAGAGTTTATTAATTTTTCGTAGCAAATAATATAATTTCAGAAATAATGTTCAAGCAGAATTTTTTGGGAGCAGGACTTCCAAAAAATCTTTGTCACAAATAAAATTACGAACACTAAAACATAAAAAAATGTGGAAATAATAATTTTAGTCAATTGATACATGTATACAACTGATAATAAAGGAATGTCAATAAAGGAATCATTCGGTCGGTGCAATGTGCGAAATATTAACCGCAAATAGTAATCTGGTGAGAAAATTTTAATCTCGAATTATCGTAGAAGCTCCTAAGTTCAACGTGCTAGAACACCGACAAATATCACGAAAGTTGAAGACAGTAAATGAGATATTCATGAGTGTACACGTCATTCGGTAAAAATAATATAATGATTGAAATTAATATAATCATTTGCGTCTCTGCAAAAATTATCCAACTCGGGAATCGAACCAGAGCCTGCCGATTGCCGGTCAGGTGTTCAGTCCACTAATCTAAGCGGGGTGAGGATTTCAAAGAACAAACAATTTCTATATGTACACATGTTATAAATCTACGATATGTAACTTATAAACAAGTAAGTATCTACCAACATTACCGTCAATCAATGGTTTTCGAGTCATCAGGCTGGTGTCGCCACTAGTTTTGTTTAGTTCTTATTTTTATATTAATATGTTTTCACGCCTTTGTACGCAAACATGATATTTTATGAGTGTTATGGGTCGCTTGGTATAATTAATATAATGATTAAAATTTATATAATCATTCTATTTTTTTAATTTAACACGTTGATGCCGGCGCGCAATTTCGTATAATGTTTTCGGGCGCCGTTTTTCACATCTTGCTATTATTCATCTAATACGTGCAAAATAAGTGGTGCTATAGCAGTGGTTGTCATACCAAAGAGAATAAGTTGTCAAGCATGAGCCACCAGTGGCTCATACCGTCCGATGGAGCAATCTTACATGTAACACCGGTGATACAAGCCGACAAAAACGTATTCACAACAATCCACGAACCTCTACTAGGCGCCCTTTCCAGAGACCATTAGCGGAACTTCTTTACGAAGAATTTTGAAACTAGGCTTGCACACAAAATCGTACAATATTCAAATACTACATGAAATAAAACTTAAGTAGCTTAGATCGAGAGTGCAGCAATTCCATATTAGAACTCCATGTTTAGCCTACGTTTTCTTGAGAAATTGATTATGAAGCACATCTTGATTTATCTGGGTTTGTTAATAACGCTACTGTTACTGACATTGCGGATCGATATGGGAACACGATCTACTCCTTTATAGTGTGACAATTAGAAGCACTGAATTAAAAACAACAGGTTTCAACATACCATAAAAATATTAATGGCAATACTGATATGTCTGTTTTCAGCACTTTTATCTCGCGATTCGGTGACATCGTCTGGCATCTAAATCAACGACTTGAATGCCCCCCACTTTAGATGTCTTTGAAGGACAAGATCTAAGAGAACCGATCAAAATATATGACAACCCCAGATATCTTTCATAACGTAATAGAAAATGTTATCGAAAGGCCAAACGCTATAAAAATTCTAGAGAAGGAAATTTAGAAGATATTATATTTCACACATAATTGTAACATTATTAAAAGGGATGTGTAGAGCTTCCATAGGAGGACATTGCCAAGATAGACCCACACGTGATTGTAAATCTAATGTTAAGTACGTTTTGCAAACAAGGGTTTTTTATTTTTATTAAAAACTATTTAAATAACAAATCAATGAAGTACATGCGTGACACATTCTTACCTAAATAAGGTTATATTATCTTACAAAATAAATAAAATAAATATTTGATTATACAATTCGATAACGAAAAGTACATGGAAATGTATGTTTCCACAAAAAATAACTCACCGGAACTTGGTACCGCTTGTGGCGTTTGACCACTACCAACTGGATTCGATTGAACTTTAAGCAAATTTTGCTGCGCAGTTGCTGCAGGTGATGCTTGCGGTTGTATTGGGCCACCGGTACCTACAGGAGATTGTCCAACACTAGATTTAGTTAACATATTTCCAGCGTTTACCCCCTGTGATGCAGCAATGACACGAGTCGATCCATCGGCTGCTTTCGTCATATAGATGCGACGTCCGGCGAAATTCTTGCTGGCGCCGGAAGTTAAAAGAGAGGTGAGGGTCGATGGAGTCTTGCCCGTCGTTACTGAACTGGCAGCAGTTGTTACACCCGGTAGAACAACATTCTTGACTAGTTTCAATTGTCCGTCAGCTGTAGTTACTAAAAAAAAACACTTTCAATTACATATAATTCAGTCATCTGATAGATTATAAGTCCAAAATTTTATAAGTCGAAAAATCAAACAAGGGATTTGCTAAAAGGTTATCTTTTAAAATCAGTTACACCTTAGGATAGATATAAAAAAAGAAATTAATAATTAAAATTAAGAGGGTGGTTTGACATAAATTAAGCCTTCGATAGATGCCGTTACGTGACACCGAATGCCCTATTGGTTTTGACACCTGGCACCCAACAAATGATGTCTGTCAAAATTTGAAGCAAAAAGTACAATAAGTTTGGTTCTTACAGCCGTCGCAAGCAAGCAACTTTAGTGTTTTGTGAAAATTTAAAAAAGTGTAATATCGTTCAGTGTTTAAGTTCTTTCACAAGAAAGGGAAAAGCAAAGCAGAAATCAAAGCCGAACTGGATGCTGTTTATGGCGAGTTTCCACCGTCGCTAGCAATTGTTAAATTTTGGAAAAGTGAAATTGTTCGTGGTCGTACGAGTTTTTTGATAATGACCACTGAGAGCCCTCAAATAGTCAGTTCACCAGAAATCGTCAACAAAATCCATGATATGATTATCGCAAACCGTCGAATCAAAATTCATGAGCTAGCATTGGCTGCAAACATATCACCTGAGCGTGCACACGCCACCATACACGAACATTTGGATATAAAATAGCTCTCCACGTGATGGGTACCGCGTTTACTCACTATCGACCAAAAATGCACACATGTGACGGATTCGGAGAAGCTTTTGGGAACATAAAACGTGATCCGAATGATTTTTTTCGTCGATACGTAACTGTTGATGAAATGTGGGTCCATTACTATACGCCGGAGACAAAGGAACAGTCAAAGCAGTAGAAGAAAAAAAACGGCGAAGCCCCACCGAAGAAGGCGAAGACGACCCGATCGGCCGGTAAGGTAATGTCTGTTTTTGGGTATGCGGAAGGCATTATTCATATTGATTACTTGGCAAAGGGTAAAACCATAACAAGCGATTATATCGCAGCATTATTGGATTGTTTCGATGCCGAATTGAGGAAAAACGCTCTGGTTTGGCTCGCAAAAAAGTTCACTTCCATCATGGCTACGCACCCACTCACAGAATAACCGTCGAGCAGGTAAAATTCAACTAATTAGTCTACGAATTGGTCGACCACTGACCGTATTCATCAGATCTAGCCCCTTGCGTTCTTCCTGTTCCCAAACCTAAAAAATTGCTCGGAGAAGGCAGTTTTGCAACAAACGATGAAGTGATGACCGAAACTTCCCACTATTTTGAATAGCTCGAGCAAATTTACTTCTCGGAAGGGATGAAGAAGTTGGAAAGTCATCTTAAAAAGTGTATTGTCTTAAAAGGGGACTATGTTGACAAATACATTATACAAAATCAAAAATCGTGCGTTTTCTTACTTAGGCTATCTTTCCGTCAAACCACTCTCGTATTATACGAAAAATGTCTTGCTTCAATTATCAATTACGCCTAAAACTAAGATATGGATATTAATCAACTATTAGTTTTGATGGGTAAATCATGCATCAAGTTCTATAAAAAATGTTAAAATCAGAAATAAAAAATATTAAACAAACAAAAAGGTGAATTAAAAGTATAACTTGGATATACGAAGGTATCATACCAGTTAATACACAAATTCGCACTCATAAATCTTAGATTAATTTACCTTTGGGTTGAATTTGAGTAGTTGTAGCAGTTGTTGCTGTAGTAGTAGAAGTTGTGGTAGTAGTTTTGGTACTTGTAGCAGCTTATTCAAAAAATATTATCATATAAATATTACAAAAAAAAAGTGTGGAGATATTCATATTTCCTATATTAAATAAGACTTGTATTTCAATATTTCACACTGGAAAGTTTTTAAGAAAAATTAAATGAGAATGAAGTGGGAAATACCTTGTGCAGTTGTTCCAATCATTTTTAGAACACCAGTAGGTGTACCAGATACACCTGTCACCTGTGGATTCTTTAATTCGAGTGCGCGTTTTTGCTGATGTGCAGCACGTTGTAACCGTAACTGTTGTTCCATTTTTTCCTTGATTTCCTCTGCTGTAGCTTTAGCACCTGAGAGAATTTTATAAAGATATACAATACTTAGCGTTAACGACTAACCACGAAAAAACAGTATACAATTTTGATCATTACTTTCGACAAGTGGGCTTCAAATCAAATAGAACTAATGTATTCTAAACAAGTAATATTAAACTTGTTGCTAATTTATTTTAGAAAATGTTGCGTTCTCAATTAGTAAAGCGAAAACAAATTTTATTCATAAAACAAAAAAATCCGAATTGGTCTTAATGTAAAATTTCAAATCGTTGGAGTATCATGCCCCACTATTCAAAGTATTTAGCTTACAATATTGTAATTGTTCGACCAACTTGGAATTTCCATAAAAATTTTAATCCAAATTTCCAATGAATGGTGTGGATTCCGAAGGGTCACTGAATCTCATCTCCTAGATGTGCAACGCTCGGCTCTGTCATATGCGTGATGCTGCTGTTACCGTCTTATGCTGCTGCATCTTCGTTGCCCGTTTCACTCCACTGTATACATGTCAAAACATCTGATTTTTTTTCTTGTCGTCGCCGCACCGATTGATTGGAATGCTGCGTTACTTCTTGGGTCTTCTCGTTGAGATCTTTGCATTGATTTGCACTTTGCTGTGTGGTACTCCGAAGGTATGTGTAGCGGGATCACTTGATTGCAGTTGCATGTAGTCATGTCTCGTCCATCCGTCCGTTGAATTGCTGGTTGAATCGCTTTTGATTCTGGATTTCTGTTGTCCCAAATCATTTACCTTTCCTATATATTTCTTCACTTCAATTCTTCTTTTGACTGGATATTCTTTCTCCAATCTAAACTTTCATTTATGTTGTTAGCATCTTTCCTCCAATCTAATTCCACGTTTTGCTTGTTGCTGACCTCCTCCCTTTGTGTTTGTTTTTTATCGCACCAGCTCACGTGTGCTACTGTTCGTTGCATAACGCTGGTTTTCTGTTGTGAGGTTTGCTCCGGGTCTGTCGCTCGTTTTACTTTCGAAGTTGTATATTCGTTCTTCCTAGTAGAAACTATCATGTTACCCACTGATCTTTGGGGATGTGGTTCCCTAGTCTGATTATTTCTTATGGATTGATATGGTTTATGCAATAATGTGTGATGTCCTTTTCCACAAATGCTGCATGTTGTCCTTGTTCGACATCTCTCTTTTTCGAAATGTTTCAAACACCCTGAACATAGTTGTTTCTCTTTAATTTTATTTATTCTTTCACGTACTGATAATCCCTTAAAACATTTGCAAAATGTACATTTCATTATTCTTTTGGGTTCTATTAGCCCAACGATTTTAATTTTTTTTTTTTTAAAACCGCAATATATCTTCAAATTTCGATATTTGGTGAGAATCCTGCATGCTTTTATGCAAGTCTATTTGTACCTGAATCCCTTTATGATATATAATTCTACCCATAAATGGACCCCATGATTCAGTCTTTATTCCTAAGTTGCTTATTGCTCCTATGCATTCTGTCGTCATATCATGCAACTTTTTCAATTGCTCCGAATTTTCTTGATGCACTTGTGGAAGATCTAGTATTTTATCGACATATATGGCCAACATTAACGTATGATTCTCATAACGTTTTTTAAAAACTTCCCAACACGTCTCATAATTATTTTCCGTTATTGACATTTGTTGGATTAATCTTCTAGGTTTATCAACAAGAAATGTGGTTAAATATTTCATCTTCTCCGCATTCCGCAGGGAATCGTTAACTTTGGTAACTTCACGTTATTTTTTTCTTTGATCGGATTGTACTCTTTTCCTTGATGCTTTGCTCCATTCTTCTAGTCACCTCTTCAAAGTTTTATTGTACGCCCACTCTCACGATCATTCAACTCTTCTTAAATCCCCATAATTCCTTTTAACTATGCTGCTTTTATTGCTTCCTTTTCTGCAGCCTTATATCTCTTGTATAATTCCTTAATTTCATGCTTCTGCCTGGCTAGAAATGTCTTCCTAATATCGTTTTCCATAGTTCTTTCTATCTCTTTAACCTCTTCATAAGACATTTGAACTTCCTATTTTTCACTAATTTTATTTGCCTTCAGCAGGTGTTCTTCTGGGCGGTCTATATACTCCATCGTTTTATCATAATACGCCATCACTTCCTCCATGAACACTGCCTAACTCCATTCTCCCAACTGTTCAGTAATATTACGATGAATCAGAACGAAGTTTAAACAATACTAGTTTTCGAATAAAATAGAGAAATCTTTTCAATCCAGTTGCAGATCTGAAGGTAAAAGATAGTCAAAGCTATCAATAATGTTATTTCATAAATGAGCAAACATGCTACATTTGATATTAAAGATCTGAACAATTGTAATCGATTTTAAATCACGCATAAGCTGCGCTTAACATTTTGTCATATTTGATAAGAATTTGTAAATTTAGCACTCCCGATTTTCTTAAATTTTTACTTAAATCACAAATTCCTGTGAATAGAATTAAATAAAATCGTCTTGCGCATACGGAAGAGAAAATTAATGTAATTTTGTTATTACCTCCAACAATTGCATTTGGCTGTGTTTTAGTAGCTACAACTTGCGGTGATTGTGCATCAACTGCAGCTAATTGTTCCCCAGTGGCCATACCGCCGATTACACGAGCTGGCGGTAAGTTACCCGTGCGACTCCTGGTAATTACTTGTTGATTAGCTTTTTCAATGCTGAAACAACAAAAATGCAGACGTTGTGTTTATAAGAAGTCGAAATCATAGAATAAAATAATAATAAGTTTGTTTTAAACTAAGTTACAAAATACAAGTGGTAATTCACAATAAATTTGATGTACGTAATAGATTAAATAAAATAAGTATATATGTTAAGTTACAACCCTAACAACTTAGTATAGGAATCCAGTTTAGTAACCAAAAATAGCTGCCTAGCTGGTATGATCGTCCCCTTCCTAAACCTTATTTACAACGGCGTCTTTGTAATCCTTTTTGTCTGTCCAATCAAAATTTCTTTATTATTTTTCTAAATCGTTGTATGCAGTTCATTCTTTTGATGCCTTCATCTATTTAATTACTAGCAAAACCCGGCCACGCTTCGCTGTGACTCAGTCAGATATGAAATGAACCTGAGTCTGATGTCAAATGCGATGTGCCTAACAAAGTTTGTGCTCTGTCGTATTGTGCTATTATTTCCGGTATTTGTTTTTATTTTAGATGTAACAAAGTTCCAGATGGCACTCCGATTTTAGTCTGTTTCATTTTTTCTGTTATTTGTGCAATTTGAGACAAGTGAAATAGGGTAATTAGATAAATAGTTATTAGGTAATTAGATAAATGAGAAAAGATTCTGTATTAAGAGACAAGTTAAAGATTCTTAGAAATGGTTGACATAAAATTGAAGCGCAGTCACGCAAAAGAAAACTGGGAATTTTGTCATGTCAATGAGTCATATTGTTTTTAAGAGATTTTAGAATCCGAAGCAGTTCTTCCTTCGTTAATCCAGAAATAGACAATATTTGCATGATCATTATTCAAAGTAAAATGACTCTGTGACGTTAACATTGTTTTTAGCTTGATAATAGACCTTATACTGAAAACGTTTGCTAAAAATTCATTTACTTTTTCAAAATAAACGTTGATGACAACATATTGTTTTCTAGTATTTTAACGTAAAATAAAGATTGGAAAGGAAACTATCATGGTAATTATTGAAGTAATATATAGTGGGCACTTTATTTCTTACCGATCTCCATATTGTTTAATCTCCCACAGTTCCAATTTCTCTTCGTCAACCCATTCCTCAGTCACTTGCGGATCGGTACTTTGTGGCGATTCTGGCCTCTTACGTTTACGTAGACCGCTACGGATTGATGTAACCTCACGAATAGTTTTCGGCAGCTCAAGAGGAATCACAACCTTGCGCCGAAGATATTGTGTACGTTCCATGAATGGGCCCAAATGCCGATGTTTTAATAATTCGAGGCTTAAGATCTCGGTTTCGGTTGTGATTTGATGCTTACCTTCCGTATTCGGCGCCTTTGCCTAATCATTAGTAATTTACATTAATAAAGGCGATTCTTCTCTGCGTTGTGAACGTAGAGAGATTTAGGAAATTAACCATAAAAAAAAGCATAGAAATATCTCGAAAACTGATTATGTATTATAATATACCTGCATATCATCCCATCTAAGACAGGCCCACAATATTCTCAACTGTAAAGCAACCGTTGCCAGTGACTTCAAATTAACCGTACGATATATCCAGCAAGTTTTAAATAATGGCCTGGCACACGGATAAGGCCAAATAAAATTATTGGGCTTAGCTAGTGCATTAAAACCGGGAATAAACATACGACCGCCAGTTTTAGCAAGACGTCGAATTTCGTGTTTCGGCAAGACGAGAATAGATGTTACGTTCGTTCTGCGCGTATGGAATGTCGATGCTATCGGATATTTTATAATCTAAACAAAATAAAAGACAATAAATGAATTACATATGTAAACATGTAGACAACATATAAAATACAATATAATAAAAAATAAACAATATACGCGTTTCATCACTAAATATCAGCATAAAAATTATTTTTTAATATAAGAAATAGACGCTAACATATTACAAAACTAAAAGACTACAAAACTACTCCTTTGCTTTCCGAATTTTACTTTTAGTAGAAGTAAAAATTTCTGGTCATGAATGTAAGATTTAGCAAAGTTTCAATTTAATTCTATCAACAATTCGGGCGCTAAAGTGGCATTCATTCCGCGTTCATAATTGTTTTGTTTCATAGCATTATATTACATACAGAATATGCCAATTCTTTTATTGGATCGCTTATGTAGCACATTTTCATCTCTAGAAATGCATAAAATTTGGGATAAAACACCTTGTATAACTGCAGCATAATTCTAAATGGCAAAGTCAAGCTACAACACATACTAGCCATAAGAACGATAATGCCACGTACCGAAAAAGTAAAAAGTTGAATTAAATATAATCGAAAAGCAAGCAGGTTCACTTAGTCCATAAATAATATTCAAACTGCATTAAAATTCTATTATGTTCGAGAAGAACGTAATAATTCTGAAAATTCGAAAGCAGATGTTCAGCAGGATGCAATTACATTCCATTCTAGGTAAGACAAGATCACGGTCGTACTATTTTGCGCAGTTCTTGTCTATTAGCCCGGCATTCTTGGTTAGTCTATAAAGGGACATTTCGGGAGCATGTATAAATTATTCAAAGATGGATTGGCATAGAGTTTTGTAGTACGCGATGTAGAAAGTTTATCGCGATTTATAAACTTCTAATTAAAATTATATCTATAGTCAGTGCAAGAACAAAGCATCACAGATCGGTACACTGATGTAAGAACTTCTAATTATTCACTTAAATGTTAAAATGCTAGAACTGATCGAAAGAATTAAATTGTTTTACGTAACTTTAATAATGTATTTCATATCAACGCTATGTTGGTAAAATATGTGTCATCATAATTTTTAGTAATTATATTTTATTAAATTAAAATGTTTTCTTTAATTTAACCCCTGATAAGTTTAAATTAGTTTCCGTAAGTCTAGGTATCTCTTATCCATCTCAGTAGATACTTCCGTCATTACCCCTTAAAATGAGACGTGACACGTTGGTGGACAAAAACTAGTTACCCCGCCTAAGTAAAGCCCCTGAGTAAATACCCCTTAAAATTGGACATGGCAGTAATATTTCGAAAATGATTTTAAACATTTCGCGATAGATTCTTTGTTTGATTGATGGATTTTCAGAAATGACATTATAAGATACATCTCGATGATATTCTTGTCAATTATTCTCAAAATAATGTTATTTTCTTTAGTGTAAAGTCTTGAAATCCATAATGCTTCATATAAGACCCAAAAGCTGTTACATGTAACGAAATACATGCGGTACTGTACAGTATATTAAACTAAATTTTCATGTTGATTCCAAATTTTACGCACAAATATAAAAATGGAAATATTACACGCATTTAATATAAATACTATAAAACTGAAATTAATATAACAACTTGCCTGTTTCTTCACTTTGCGAATATTGCTGCCAATGATTCCCACTCGTTTCAAATAAATCTTGCCTTCAGTGGATGTAGTTGAGAATACTTTCGTCGTTCCGTCCGCTGCCGTTTCGCGTTTGATCGTACGCTCGTCGCGTTTGATCGCCGCCCTTGAAATCGCCAATGCATTGAAACGCCGATTTTGTTGGGCAGTATATGCAGCGCCACTATATGACGGTAATGACGTTAACGTATCGGAACTGACATTAATTTGTGTGGACGTACTTAATTCGGCAGTTTTAGAAGATGATCGGGTGATCATTGAATTTGACTATAAAAATAATTACTGCATTTATTAAAATGATTTATTTATAGTTTAGGGAAGAAGATAATTTTCAAAATCCAAAATATAACTTCCAGAAATAAATTATCAACTTTAGACATTTATTAGATTACATATGAAATTTACATCTGAATACATATAAATATATGAAATTTATATTCGAACACTACAAACTAATTGCATTGTTTCTGCAAAAACGTCAGGATTAAGTTTTAGTAAGTTAAAATACCTGAGAATTGATGTCGGCGGCATCACAAACGATATCATTATTAACAAGTCCATTACTGCTATCGAGTATTGTAGTTTTCTCCGTTGTGGTTACAGTACTCGAGGTCGTAGTTGTAGTAACCGTTGTTGTTGTTTTGACAATCGTGGCCGAGGCATTGGCATGATCTGTGCCCAGATGTTGAATGTCCGATGATGTAGAATCCATGTTTACATCATCATGATCACGTTCATTTTCACTCTCACATTGTAGTTTATCCTTTTCCAAAACCTAATAATATAATGTATTCCCATTTAAAACGGAAGCACTTCTGTAGAATGCATATTTTTAAATCGATCTCAAAAATTTCCTTTTTTTTATAGAGTAGCCAAGGGATCGTCCGTGGTAAGTAAAACTTATTTTGGGGGTGCTCGAAGAACTATCGGGGGTCCGCAACTTTAGTAGATTTTCAGGTATGAATCCCATACCGCCTTCGACGTGAACAATACTAGTCATTGTTTGACCTTGGGAGACATTTGCAAACAACCCTTTTGTCTATTAATCCGTCCAATTTTTGAAGATGAATGACCGTGCAAATAAATTTCGGTCTACTTATGTTACGCTTTTCTATTAAAACCTTCCTATAATTTTGTGTTCGTCTCTATCTGAATCCCATTCTGCGTAGTAATATCCTCAATGTTTCATAGAATCAATTCGAATTTAAATCGTCCGATATTTTCTGGTTCATTTTTGTTAACGTTAAGCCTTATGAAATTCATAAGACAATATGACGTATATTATTTTTTTTACGCCGCCGTTAACTGGAGCACTAGACACCTTCATTTAATTTTTTTTCTAAAATTTTAAGAATAACTGCATATATGTAAAACTCTTGACTGTGTAAAACTATTTTCTTTTTATTATTCGACATGATTTACCAGCCGCTGCACAAAATTAATGATACGCCTATGCTAACAGATCTCATATCAACGACACCTATTTCCGTCTCAAAATGAACTACTGTGCACCCCCGCCGCTCGCCATCGAACAAATGCTTTGCTGTAATCAACTATCCGAATCAGTGAAAAATATCAAGGACATCAAAAAATTTAAGTTTGACTAAAAAACACATCATAGACAATTTTGAATTGTATAAAACGTATATTCTAAGCTTGTAATAACCGTAACGGTTTTTTTAGGTTTGTACAAATAAAATTAAAAAATACTAATAATGCAAACGCCAGTAATTAACCATTTGCCACCTACTACAATAACGAATGAAAATACTCTTTAAAGTCGTTTATTGCTTTTTAATGCGATAAATTATTGCGCTTGCTAAGTTGGCGGTGCTTGAGTTTACTGTAATTGTGTAAAAATGTTCTTAAAATTGACTAAACGTTGTCAAAGCATCGTTTTTCTAGTGGTACATTATCGGTAGTATTATTATAATTAAAATAAATTTCATTTCATTTGAAATAAGTGCAAACTGTTATCTTTCGACATCAAAAATCGAAATAATTCTTTTTTCTAAACTGAATCGAAACGGAAAACCGAACACAAAAAAATATAATTCGAAGTCGACTAATAGATATAAAATTAAATGAGAGCACAATATCAAGAATCAAGAAACTTTAGAGCATTTTCAATCACTTCATTTGATATTTGTAATAAACACTAATTCCTAAAATTAAAACTTACTTCTACAATTTCCTTATTATCATCGTGACTCTCGATTTTCGGCGTGATAGTTTCATCAATCTCCATATCATCTTCTGATTTCATTTCTTCCTTCGCCTCATTTTTCAATGATGCATCTGTTGTAACAGTTGACTTCAAGTTTGAATCTTCGTCCTCAATTTCTTCTTTTTTGGGCAATACTGCATTTAACGAATGACTTACACGTTTTCTTGATGCCATCGATTTTGATATTTTCGGCACAAAGACATTTTGAGCTTCAAATGTTGGTGAATGTAAAGGTGCAGCAGCAACTATAAAGTTAAAAGCATATGTTCTGTTTAAAAGCAATATTTTCATTTCTCCTGTAGAAAATATCAATCGAATCAATTGCTATCACAGATTCAAAAAAGAAGTAAAGAATTAATGGAATTTTCATCAAGTAATTGAGAAGTACAAAGGACGAGAAAACAAAAGGTAAAATAATAAAGAAAAGAAGAAAAGTAAAAAAGAAAGTGGGATAATGAAAAAGTACCTCTTACATAAGTGGAATTATTATCCCACTTTTGTTACAATTTTTGGCACGTTTCTCGTTCTCGTTAAATTGTTCTTTGGATCTGGCTTCACAGCCCTGTTTCAATAGAATATACCAGTGATTTTCTTTTTTATCGAATGTCTAATTAAATGATCATCATTTTTAAAACTCTATATGGTGGTACATTAAATCCTGTCGCAATATCTCTGATCATTTCAGATGCAAAGTTCTAGCGTTGGACTCAGGTCCTCCCCGTCATAGGACTAAGAACAATGGAGGAACTAGTTCAATTGTTTTTATATATTTCAGAAACAAGTGTTTAAGTTAAGAGAAGAAAATCTTTATTCCTGTGTTCCTAATCCTATCATATATTGAGACTGTATAACATACTGAAAATAGATTATATACTTTCATGCCCCCTACTAACCTAAACGAACCTACAATCGTAAGTACGTCGCGCGAGCGAAGGTGAACCGTTGGTGAGGGGGTACAAGTTGATTGACTGACATGTCGAGAACAACGATGGAATGGGTGAATTAGTGAAATAATAAAATTACGTCGTTAAATGGATTGTTCTCTCAAAAATGCAAACGCATTGCCTCCAGGGTCGAAAGTCTTCGAGGTGGGGGCACATGTAACGCGGTAGAAATGAAAAGTCTTCATTTCTATTAGTTCTACTGTACATACTTTATGTACTTTGAATACTCATAAGTCATGATGGCTAAATGCTAGGAAATGTTGTAGTTATTTAAGCATTGTTGTCTACAATCGAATTAGTTGTATAAATTAAAATTATTTAAATCAACGAAGAATATTTAAGCGTTGTTTGAGCGTTCAATTAAATATTCTTGTATATCGATTATTGATTGCGGCTGCGAATTATTGGCAGATCAACTGAGCTTTGTATGTGGCGGATAAAAAGTACAAACGACAACTGTGAGCTGATTTGCGACGGCTGTAGTAAGAGTGAGAAATTGAGTACAGAATACATTAACGACAGTTGAAGAGGAAGAAAATTAGAGGGGAAAACTTGAAGCAACTACGGGAACAGCTTGTGGAAAGTAACTTGAGTTCGAAAGCCATTGTAGGGGAAGCAACTCTAAGTAGTTTTTTAAAACTGCTACGGCAGTTGAATGTTGAATTTATTTATTTAAAATTAACTTTAAAAGTATAGTGTTAGCGATAACTACTGCACAAATGTAAGTTTGTTATTATTGACTAGTTTGAAAATTTAAAACAATTTAATTTTATTCTGATTTAGTCTCTAATTTTTATTCCAAGATAAAATTTATAAACTAATGAACTGCTTAATGTTTCTTAATAATTATTTTATTCATTTAAATATTGGTGTTAAAATTTATCGCATGCTAATTATTTTCGTGTTCAATATCTATGATATATTTAT
>WYDF02262272.1:0-19074 GCA_009867245.2 Adranes taylori
TTCGGATTTCTGTATTTGGGGTCCGATCTCTAAGAGATATGCCCAACATTGATCGTTCCATTGCATACTGCGTAGTTAGTATCTTATTGACAGTTCTTTTAGTCAAGGTTGGGGTTTCTGCGCCGTATTTTAGTACAGGTAGGACACATTGATTGAAGACCTTTGGTTTAAGACATATGGGAAGTTCAGACTTCAATATGGACCGGAGGTTACCAAAAGCAGCCAATGTCAATCCTATTCTTCGGTGATATTCTCGGTCCTATTCTCGGTGACTTGAAGATACCTACAAAACAAAAGAAACTTGCCAACAATGGTTCTTCAACGTTCTTCAACGGTTCTTCAACGTCTTCAAGAAACGTTCTTCAACAATGGTGAGAGCTAAAGTTAAATTAAAATTGTAATTACATATTTCAATGTTGTTTTCATTATGAAAATAACAATGAAAACTTTCATAATGTTTAAATAAAATATATAAAATAAATCGAAAATTCATTTAATTAATTTCAACATATGACTTATGATTCACATCGAGATTAAGGTAATTCATTTTTTACATTAAATTAAATTTTATACTCATTAATAGCTTTTGATATTCAATAGTTCTGATGATGGGAAGATTATTTTCCCGAAACATGTCAACAACATATCATTTTGATATTGTTCGTATTGAATTTGTCGAACACCTACAAATCAATAATTAAACTGGAGTTTTTGGAATACTCTTTAGTTTAATTTATTTCAAACTTTTTGTTTCTTAAAATTCAAGAAATACGAACATTAGTATGATTCAAATTACGAGGTATGATCAGATAATACCCGGGATGTTGAAATTTCTCGGTATGCAAAAGTCCAATTGTCAATATTCTTATTGTTGTTTTATTGGATGCGTTCACCCGAACAGTTCAGATGTTGAATAATCCCTTGCGTTCACACCGACCGTTGAGTTCCGGGTGCTTCTCAGCAATTCACCAGTCACTCACAGAAAGAAAGTAGGATAAATCAGTCAAGGCTCTCAATTTGACGTTATGTTTATTAATTTATTCTACATCTATAAGAAACCTCATAGCATTTCATTAAAATATCCTATTTGTAATGGATATGCTTTTAGAAGCATATAATCATTGTGATTTATGAAAACGGTTTTCCATTAACGTAGAGTAAGCAAATGTTATTGCAAACTAGCAATGGTAAATAAATATGTGATGGCCGAATGTAAAATTTTCATGCAAATTTTCTATTCAATAAATTTTCGTCATCCCATAATCACTTCTTACCTCCAGATTACAGCTTTACATAATGTAGATATTATAAAAGCTATGTAAATATGATCCAAAGAAGAAATGTCAAGTTTGTTAATACTATAAAAGATCCGAAACAATTGAAGATGTAGTTTTAAAACGAGTAGGGTAATAATCATACGCTTTCAGCTGTTTGAAGTTTTACGTGTAGAAAATTGAGACATCATTCTCTCTATTATAATAACACGCACGCACATAAGCTATCCCTTGTAATTATTTTGTTAATAATCTATAATTAAGAGTAATCTACGTTAAAAATCATTGAATACCATCATGCACTTCGTCGACCATAACGGTTATAGACAAAGCTTTCTAACATAGCGCTGTATTAAAAGGTTGCAACGGAATATTATGTGATGAATATTGCCCAAAAAGAACATCGGAAGCAAGCTGCTAAGGGCATGCTAGATAAGTCTAGATTCGATCACACATTAGTACGGGAAACGAGAGATGGATTTACAAGTTTGGCATGCAAACAACTCAACGAGCTGCTAACAGGAGAGTAAAAAATTGGTCCAAGCTAAAGAAATCACCTCAAAGTCGTTTAAAAATCAAGCTTCCGCTGACAATGTTTCATGACTATCGTGGTGTTCCTTTTTTAATGAAACGAAGCCAGAGTAGTTTTATTGAAAGATCCTAAAGAAGGGTTGACCGTTGGAAACACACGCACTTAGTGATATGAAATAAGTGCCAACACCATTTCAACGCTGCAACAGTAGTCACAAGATCTGGGAGATTGTTCATGGTGCTAGATTGGAAATTGCTACTAGATGGAAATGTTGGAAGGAAATTGCTGCTATATAAACAAATCAGTCAATATAATGCAGTACTTATGCGGTATGAACTGTTTAGGTGAAAATATCCGTCGCAATAAACACAAACTAGGGAAGAACAATCATTGATTTTGTGTCACGGCAACGCACGCTCAACCAACTGACATTCTCTTATTTTCACAACTACCACTTTGCAGAAGGCGTTTTGATTCAACTGTAAAACAAAATTCGCTGAAGACTAATTCGGAAAATATTTACCAAAAGTGTTTTAATGATTGGGTAAAACATTGGCATATGCTTATTGTTTCAAATGGGACATAAGTTAACAGAATGTATACTAAAAAACATTAGTTGCATTAGCTGCTAAATTCATCTCAAAAACGCAATTTTAATATTTTCAAAATTTTATCAAATCTGTAATAATTGTAACATAAATAGTTGGTTGCAACATTCGGATAGAATAGTATCAAGAAAAGCGGATGTATTCGAATACTTGATTAATATTGGAGACTCTACCTCAGATTGTTTAGCAAGCTTTTGCCTTTTTGTTTGCCTAACCTGATAGGGATGCCGGAAAGCCTTAAACATAAGGTTTGTGACGTCAATGGAGTCAGATACCAGGGTGTGCAACTAGTGTTTATCCAGTGTAGAAGGACATGACACTTTTCACAAACAAAGAAAAGATCTCGGTTAATCCTAATGCCTAAACATGATAAACCACCAGAAAATGCACATTCGTATAACAATTTTACAGGCTAACTAATCTAACAAAAATTAATTTAATAAAAACAAATCAATTTAGTAATAATCAATTACCAAATAATATAAACATAAATTAATAAATTTTTATCAGTAAAATATAAATATGGCGCCAAATTATCAAACGCGCTGCTCAATGCGAAAGAAATATTCATATTCAAACGTGCTGCTATATGCGAGAAAAAACTCAAAGCATACCGCCAGTTTGATTCTATGCCGCACAATGTACATGGCATGTGGACTGAATTTTGTGGAGCAGTTGGTAGCTTTGTTAATAAATATGTGTATGTGCATTTACACCGACAATATATTTCCGCATCTGATATTTTTGCGAAAGCTATTATTATTTTTGACAGAAAAAGTTTTATGGGTTAACGTATATTTCACCCAAACACTTTCAATACACCGTATGATTCTCACCCTTTGCGTTTTTGGCCGATTGTTAGTTTGCTCTCATTGGGTTGTTTTACGAATTTTAGTTGAAGGCGTTTCGATGCGATGCTGCGCAAGATTTTGGTCCAGCACTTATATTCTTCGTAAATATTCGTCAACAAGATAATGCAATTTTGATCCTTAAAAATCTCAAATATTACTTACGATTTACTTACGATTTTTAGCAGAACTATCCTCCTAGCCACAGCCATCAAGCCGGTGAGCTATGAAAAGTTCCACGGTCCAGCCAGCAATCCAGAAGTGTCTTCTTTCCAGTTATTGGCATATAATAAAAGGAGCTATCCTATCCGATGTTCACCAGACGCGTCTTGAGTCTTGTACTAGTTGGCTTCGAGTGAACAAATTCGCACGTTTCAAGTAGCATAATTCACCATTAAGGGATCAAACTTATTTTCTTGAACAGTGACCAAAATCGCCATCTGGAATCTGATTTACATCAAAGTAAACGCAGCAGCAATTCGCTTATTTTATTTTATTAATTCCAAATTAGAATAAACTCGAATCAATAGAAATTCTGCGCACATCATGTCAAGTATACATGGATGCTACATTATTATTTTCTGCTGAATCTTTCGTTCTCTTGTCATCATCATCTTATTCATTTCACTCATGTCAATATTGCACAACCCTTCCTTGACAAACTACTTCGTCAATGCGAAAACGAAGAGGTCAACGTCAGAGGAAGACGGACGCTAAACTTCAAGTTCACACCTACGAAGATGCCACAGATCGAACTCCAGCTACATGTGAAGAGCATCACCGACAATTGGTCAATTAAGTACTTCGGCGGCGGCGAGTAAATTCTTCATTCACCTCTATTCCAATTCCGCCCAAAATTATGGCCTTGAACAATTTATCTCACACCATTATCTACGTATTTCGTATCGTCGTCATGCTAACCAGCTGGAATAATCTACAATATCTTCGTTCACCATTCATCATTCAATCATTTAATTCTACTGACGTCCTGTAGAAGCAGAGGATACGTCAAAAAATCCAACAGAAGAACAAAATTGGCAGATGAAGACATAAATTCCGGTAATTTGAATGTCTGCTTATATCGAATAGGTAAGCAAGAAAACTCAACTTGCTAATTCTGTCAGGAAGCGCACGGGGGAAGTGTTCAACACGTGCTAACTGTATGTCCTCAATATGAGTTAGTAAATGTTTTGAAGTAGCATGTAAGTTATGCAAAGACATAGATGCTGCAACCCTAGTTAACCATATGAAAAGAAGCAATAAGAAGTGGATAGCAATGTGCAACTTTAGTGAGACAGTTTGTGGGCATGTAGTCTCCCGAACTTGGATACTAAAAGGTATATATATATATATATATATATATATATATATATAAATAAATAATTATATAAAATTTATGCGAACATAACATTCCTCCTGTACTCTTATAAAATGTCAGGGTTGGTGCTAGAAGGGAGTCAGTTGTGTCCCAGAGATGGAACTGGGAGGATCCAGTGGGTTTAATGAGTCGGAGTCATTTGTGCTTTTCTATTTCAGTGTAAGATAACTCCAGCAAGTAAGGGTAAAATGATGTACAGAACTTCTCATAGATCTCCCAAAGGATGGATAGTTTCTAATAGTAGTTATTGAAAAAAGGGGTTTACCAATTATTAAAAAAGGGGTTTGTGTGGGACTCAGTATGCCTATACCGAAAGGCCCATACCATATATCATTTTTCCAAACTAAACAATATACATATTTATGTCTGTAGCTAGCGAAATAGAGTCTTTATAATATATGTGAACTAATAGTTTTTGTATATTAATACAAAAACCATTACTTTCATTTTCATGTTTTAGTAACGGTCGTCACATCTTTTCTTAAGCAGCTTTTAATCTAAATAACTAGAAGAACAACTGATGTAGGATAAACAGATAATTTGATACAATAATTAAATTTGCAGCCATATTTCGTATATAATTATTCTAATTTTGTTTTTACTTAGACACATCCTTAGTAAGTATTACAAAAATACCTTTTGTTCATGTAATGAAACTGCTAATGTGATAATTCAATCCCATACTTATTAATGTTTAATCCTTTTATTATTAAGCAACTGTTTGCAAAAATGTGTAATTTTAACTGCGTACAATTTTGTATACAATTACTTTCTTGTCAAGTCATAGAAGTAGTAGTGCCAATTTATAGTACTGCAGACAACATTTATTGAACAGTGCAAATTTTTTCTAAACAGCTGCGAAGATAATCATCCGTTAGTTCTATAGGTCTAGCCATGCCAACATATTGCACCATATCTCTAAGACCTCTGAGGAGTCAGATTTTTCACTTGCCCAAATATGCGGGAATCATTTTTGTATCTCATGCATCAGTAAGATAATGTCATGGTATTTTCAAATGAAAATGGTTACTCGCCGTCATGACATTGGTAAGTGGGTGATCTTTATATGGGTTAGTGAAGCGGTTCCCACTCTCACTTATTAGGTAATCGGGCCATTTATTGTTTTGGAAAAAAGAACTTCGTTTTAATACTCACTTTAGCTTATTTACTTCAGAATAAAGATACAGTTTTAATGAGCCAGAATAAACGAATTATAATCTCCAAACCTCCTAATAGAATTTGAAATTAAACGTAGACTGTAACATTGCTAAGGTCGATCTATTCTTCAGATTTAATCATACCTCCTATAGCTATATAATTAATGGCAATGCCAACCCTAAATAATAGTCGATAGTCTCTATAGTTCAGTCAGAAAAATTGAAGATCTGTTAAACTTAAATAAGAAATGCATACATGCCATTAAACAAAATATTCGTGTACTCAAACATAAAATAATCAACTCCTTACAATTAATAAAATAAATCAATCGTTATTCCTGCGTGCGAATAGTCAAACAAAAATGGCGTTTAACATTTGTTAATTTATATCTCAATAAATATTCAATAATGCACTTACAGGTTCTGTTCAATCTTGTCGCACAACTTAATTTATAATTATATTTATATTAAAGCACAATGACCCTCTTTATTAAATCCGAATTACTTTAGAATATCGAAGTACGCTTCATCTCCCACCATGAGGATGAGTTGGATTCCACATTTTTAATGTAATGAAAGACTAATATTCCAAAAACTCCATTTAATAACGTTCGTAATTTTAGATGAGCTTCCGAGCCCAGGAAATTGAATTAGTTGACATGTTTCGTGGAAACAATTATCACATCATCAGAACTATAAATGGCTAATATGAAATATATATGTTGACAAGAGCAAGAGAAAATTGACCTCAATCTGCTGGGCTCAGAAGCTCATCTAAAATTGCAAACGTTATTAAATGGAGTTTTGGAAAATTAGTCTTTCATTACGAATTACTTTCATTTACCTCGATTAATAAACTTACCAAATAATATTAATTTACTTTATTCGTAAAAATCATGTTAACAGAATTATCTAATTTATGATCAAAATACTGACTATTAAATACTGCTAGCCCTCATGCCTAATTACATAATTATTTTTCGCGTTACAGTCAAGGATTTCTACGGCCGATGCCAATTTTTGATGTTGCTTCAAGCTCGGTCTGTGACGTTTTTATTCATTCTGGTCTCCCCACTATTTAGCCTGTCTGGACACTTATGTGCAGATTTCACTAATTGCTTCCAGCCATGATTACTGCGCCTGTCTACATACATACCACTATAACTCTACACGCTGCACACACACCGATATTGTTTTAGATCGAAAATTCATCTACACTTGACAAGAGCGTCGTACTAGGTACCCCACTCTATTTGTTACATCAAATTATGTCCCTATAGAAAGATTTTATTTAAGAGTGTTTATTTGAAAGAGTTTATTTAATAATAATTTCTAAACTTTGATCGTCAAGCGGATCCATGGTACGTTTCCCATTGGTCGTCTTACCATTTTCTAACTGCTTAAACCGCTATACATATTATCGCATCTAGACATATTGAATTATTTGCACTATTTATAAGTATCTAATGCTCGATCTTTTTAACATCAAACTAAATAGGAACTGGGATGTTTTGCCTCGTTACAATGTTATAACTCTACCAGTTTTAATGGCGTCTATCCAGTGCCGCTGTAACTATTGACGATTTGGACGAAATAAAATGAAAAAATGTGTAAAGCGGAAGAAAATAAGATTATTGACTTATATATATAATTATTTGCTTCTTATACAAGTAAATAATTCGACTAAACTCGTATATTTTCCCAAGCTTGTTACCTTTATTTGCCTCCAACATTGCCTTCATCAACACCATCAGTTAGTTACAAAGATTTGTACAGCGATTTGTCACTTATCTTATTCTACTCCGCTTCATTTATCTAAACAGTCCGATCATTGAAATAAGTGTTTAAACTATAATAGGGTTTACTTTCAAAATGCACTCTTAGCTTACATTTAAATTTTTTTACATAACAGCTTTAACTCATTCGATAACTTTTGATATATTTTTTTGCGTCACATATATATAGGACCTTTTTCAAGCATGGTGCTATTGTTGAATTAAATAAATAAAATCTGAGTGTTTCTCGTATCGCTTGGTAGAACTCTCTAGAAGATGGTACTATTGCGTTTCGGAGTTACAACTTTATTACTGTACCTTGTTCCTATTCCTATATTAATGTCTTTATTTTGTTGGAAATTAGTTATGTTTTAAGAACAAACACTAATGCGATGTAGATCAGTTACTATTCAGTTAATATTCGGTACTTCCTGAAAATAGGTGCACAATGCTGATTAAATTTGGCATTATCAATAATACGTCTAACTATTTATTGCAACATGAATAGTTATTGATTCCTGCCATACATATACCCATAGAAAATTGGTCCATAGGAAATATAACTTTCAACATATTTTAACGATAGAAATGGTTACGCAATAAAAACATTAAGGACTTCAACGTCTAAAGATATATAATTTACAATTCAAGCCAAAACTATGTAAGATTCTGTTATAGAGATTACTATAGTGGGCGCCCCATTTAATAGTCAGATAGACGTTCTTGGGCGTCACCCATAAACAACTTAGAATTTAATCATCCAATTCTATAGAACTTATGTCGATAAACACTAGATGTAATACATTTCTTTCGCTGCAGGTAGGAAAGCTTAGTCGCTAGACGTCGTCAATCTTCGGATAGACTCGGGCCTGTGAACGCAAAACCGTACTTACGGCAAGCAGAAAATTCTAGACTTTTAAAGCAAGAGAGAAATAGACACTAAACTAGTTAGAGAAAGAGTCACTATTCTCGCTGCCATAAGCTTGGGCGAATACAGCGGGTCCTCTATTTGCGCCCTCCAACAACGAGCAATGTTTAGGTTTAGAAGGGTGATATATAAGAGCGATCTTTAACCAGCTTCAGTAGTTCCTGTTTCAGTTTTCAAGTCTGAAATCTAAATACTTCACGTCAGTCTGTTTCTTAAAATCGCAAGCAAATCGCTTAGCTTATTGCTCTTATTGTTTCTCTCCAGTACTTACAGTACTTATGTAATTTAACTTCAAGTAAAGAAAGAAGTCAGTAATGAAAGTTCATGTATTAAGTATGTCGCTTGAAATTATACGACAAGTGAAATCGGTGCAGTGTAATTTGTGACAGGTATGTTAAATTAACATTTTATTCATTAATATGCCTGGAAAAATGTTCGCATTCAATCAGCAATGAATGAATGAATTCAATAATGTAGAAGAATAAATATTAAAATCATTTAAAGAATAGTAATTTAAGAGTAAAACTTAGATTTGATTATTGCACAATTGATTATGCATTTATGATGCTATTATGAGTAATGAATGTGAAAAATATTAACTAGATGTTTGCATTGAAACAGTATGGCAATAGAGGTCCTTGGAGATTGGGACATTGCAGCAGTACGTTACGTACAGCAGTGGGGCGAGGACGGATCGTCGTGCCTTGTGGGACACAGGCTTGAGGGTGAATAGTTATGGATAATGTGTCTCCTATTTTGATTTGGGTGCAACGGTTTGACAGATATGACTGGACTAATTTGATTAGAGTTGGGTGAAACATTTTTAGTGTCTCGAGTTTGCGAATTAGGCCAGCATGACATACTGAGTGAAAGGCTTGAGTGATGTCCAGAAATACTGCCAAAACACAGTGTGCACTGTTTAAAGCGCGAGTATCATCGGTTTGGAATTTCAGAAGGTGGTCATGTGCAGATCGCGAGGCTCTAAAAGCAAATTGATTGTCTTGAACGATTTTGTTGGTTTCCAAGACGTTTCGTATTCGAGCTGTGATTATTTTTTCAAAGGTCAGTTCAAGAAGTGTTATTGGTTATTGGGTGATGTGATGAAACATTCCTGGGGTCCTTCCTAGGTTTGGGAATCATGACCATTTGGTCAGTCTTCCATTCTTCTGGGCAATGTCCTAAAAGGAGACACTGGTTAAAAATATCTCCAAGAAGTTGGATGGTTCCTGGTGGAATGTTTCTTAGAATGCGAAGGGTTAGATTATCGATTCCGGGAGCTGGGTTTTTTCCCAATTTTAGTGTTCAAATAATTTCTTCAAAGCTGGGAAGATGACGTCATCGTTTTCAGGAAAATTTGGGGCTGGTGTGTAGCGACCATTTAAGTTCCTGACATAGTTGTCTGTGTCAAACAGAAATTGGTTGTCATTGCGGTAATCAAGTTTTGAACTGGCGTTAGTTCAGTACTCCTCTCTGTACGCAATAATATCGCGACGGATTAGAGCATTAAGACGATCTCACTCTCTTTTAATGGCTGGATCACTGTGCGCAACGAAATGCGAAAAATGCGTCTTTTCCTGCGAATCATGTTCAGATTTCGCGAGGAAGGGAATGCCTATTTAAGAGCACAGATTTTAGAGGGATACTCTCCGATCCGGAGTTTTGGATGATTTGTGAGAAATTAGCTACTGTTTCATCTATCTCACTAGCAGAAGAGATGGGATTGTTCAGTGGGGTGAGCTGAATTATTCGTTGCTGAAAGTACTGCCAGTTTGCTTTTTGAAAATCTCTTATGATGCTTTGCGTGGGAAGTGGTTCTGGTGCGTTGTCCAGATTAGTCTTGACTAGGAGCGGATAATGATCAGAAGTGATTGACGTGCCTGCAAAACATTTTGAACCGATTTGGTGGATGAAATTTTCTGTCATTATGATATGGTCGAGACACCATTGCCAATGAAGGTTGGTTCAGTGTTCCTAATTCTTTGAATGGGGAATTGCGTTATGCAGTTAATCAATGTTTCGCCGTTATTATTAGTGGCTCTGTCTCCGAAGTCTGTGTGGCGTGCATTAAAGTTACCCATTAGAATAGCTTTTGGAAGTGTTGAGAAATAGTCTAAAAATATTTGTGGAATATTTTCAGATGGGGGGTTATAATACGAGAAAATGTAAAATTGGTGAAATGAACTTTGCCCGCTACACATTCTAGGTTATCAAACTGTGAAGGAAGAGGAAATGGAGTACTAGCATAGTGGTTGCTGATTGCAAGTGCGGTTCCTCTAATTGCTCCGCGAAGACGGTTGCATTGAAAGACACGATATTTTGACATATTAATATCGGAGTTTACTTTTTGTCTCAGTTATGGAGAGAATCTAGACTTTGTCAGAGCCTATCTTATGCCGCACTCCACTGGAGTTAACCGTACCGATTACAAGTTCCATTATAATAGCGGAATTGTAACAATGCAGACGGTATTGTTGTGGAAGGAAATGTAGGTTTCTCTGCGGAGGAGTTGTTTAGAAACTTGCCCGATTGCCTACTGAATAAGGGAGCGTTTATCGGGTAAGACATTTAGGAGGGTAGTTGTAAGGACGCGGATGAGATCATCCGCGAGGAGGGTTCAGCGCTAGGTTGTTTTCTGGTCTCTGCTCAGGGATAACAGGAGTTGGTGAATCGATGCACCGGGCTGGTGCAATCTCTTCTGGCTTTTTTGGTGCTTCCTGCTTTATGGGACACTTCTTGGACCATGTCTCATAGCTGCCGCTGCAGTTGAGGCATTTCGGATGAGTCTGCTCGCACTCACAAGCACGGTGGCGTTGGTCGCATTTTGCACAGCTCAGAGAGTTTTGGCACTCATTTACTAAGTGACCGATGGCAAAGCACATTGTGCATTGTTTTGGTGTGGGCTCTGGTGATTTGGATGGCTCCATCGGATATACGCAACCAAACAAGTAAAATCCTCGCGGCAATAGTGAAGAATACTTTTTTCGGACACTAGTGATCACTCTGATCATATTGAGGGGTTTGTTGGTTGCCCGTGAGACAACTCTAAAAACTTTGAAGAGATTCCGGGAGCCAATTGATTCTAGACCCTCTTCGACCTCTGGGACTGTAATGTCCTGTGTTACTCTCTTGATTACAAGGGAGTAAGAATGGGGGTTTGTGCGTATTGGGCGTGGATTGTTGTTCCGAAAATGAGGTTGGAACGTGAGATCACGGTGTCCCTTGAGGTGTTGGAGGGTTTTCTGGAATGTGTTGGGGATTTGGGCTGTGGTGCTGATGAGCGCCGTCCGGTTGCCATTAACTTTGATGTGTTTTGGCAGATTGCGGAGTGGTGTCATCTGCAGAAGATGGAAGACGGCTTTTCGTGTGGCGTGCGTGTGAGGAAGTTCCTGATCACGTATTCGTTTGTTTCTCCGCTTTCTAGTGGATTTTTGGTTGGTTCGGGAGAGAATTCCCGTGTGGAAGAGTAGGTGGAGCTTATCGCAGAATTGGTTCTTTGGAGGAATGGTGATGGAGGAGGAGAAGGATAAGGTTGGTTTTGTCGCGTTGAGCGCGTTTGAATTTTGGTTTTTGCTGAAGGCATTTTTGGAGATTTTGGTGGTGATGAGGAGTTACGTGCTGGCACACGGCGTGGATCAACTCGCACGTTGCTTGTCAATGAAGTTTGGTTGGCCTGAGTTTTCGTTGGGGGTTGTGATTAACTCATTGGGGGCAATCTGCGTGCTGTCACACGACGGGGATCGACTTGCATTTTGTTTGTTGAAGTTTGGTTATTGTTCAGCGGAGCCCCAGGTGGGCGCGTTTTTTGTCGTTTGGCATTTCTGCTAGACGACTAAAGGCTATTCTGTGGGATTATGAATATTTTGTTCTCTTTTATGGCGCCTTAGTCTTCGCGGGTATTTCTTTTCATGGACTCTAGGCACCTTGCATTTGATTATCCTTAATTCTTAATGGTTTCAAGGACTTTGCCTTCGTTATTCTCATCTCGTCAAGACATCTTAATGGATCCCTGGCGCCTATGACGATGTTTAATGACTAAACAGTTATTAGACTAGTTTTCCTATGTTGCTTGAAAGAAGCGTTGCTGTCCATGTAAAAATTGCCGCCACTATTCCTCGATTGGCTATTCGCTGTCTTGGAAGGGGGTTGCAGCTCGCTGTTCGGTTGCACGTTAAATGTGATTGGAGAGCTACCTATCATAGAATCCTAGAATCTTAAAATCTCGACAGGGATATTATACGATATTGTGCTTCGTTACCGCCGACAGCGTCCAGAGCTACCGCCGTCGAAACTGGAGACGAAAAATCTGATTTCATATAAAAATCCATACTCAAGCCAGTTTCAGTCAGACACATTTTGGGTTTTGTTTCTGTTAGATCATGAGTGAGCAATTTTCTCAGTTCTATCAGTTATAATACCCTAATAAGCAACAAACATATTCTCGTAGAGTGAGTATATTTCGCACTCATGAAATTATTTGGCCGCTAAGTAAGCGCCACCAGCACATCACTTATTTATGCTTAAAAATTAAATTAAATTCACCCCAGGAACAGTAAACTTCTCACAACAAGAATATCAGATAAACAAGGCTTACACTCCTAAATATTTGGGCAGTAATATTTCGACCCCTCAATATCTATTTCTTTCATCTATTCAGTCATCCATCTACACATTTCATAACCCTCTACGTGTATCTCGAGATCAATGAGAAAGCGAGGAGGGCGCCAGCAGAAGAAGAGGAAGGCCTTACGTAATGCTTACTTGGACCGTAGAGGAAGCCGTTACAGCACACCAGAGAGACCTATCAAGCAACGTTGTCAGAGAACATCACGATACTTGGTCGATTGAACCGTCCGTGTGAGCCATCATAGAATCCTCCGCCGAACCAAACCGAAGATTCGTGGACTGCTCTAGGTTTACCACTACCCCCGACTGCACCGGGAGACGTCCTGTTATCACCGACACCGAGTAAAAGATGGTTATATTCAGTCACGCCAGAAGAGCATGGCTGTCGTCTCTTCCTGGGCATTTTCGGTGACAGTGACTAACATCAACGCTTTTCTCACTTTTCCTCAGACGTCGTAACATCGCCAGCTACGAATCCATGCACAAACCAAATAATTCTTTTCATCGTTTATCAAACTTTTTACTCAGAAGAACGTATATCAAACTTTTTAATATCTAAGCTCGCTAAATTTCGATTATTTTTTTACTGGAAGAAAGACGTCCTAAATATTTTGAATTTGAATTAGAATCAAACAAAAAATGTTAGTCAACAATAACGAGCGCGATTAGAATCACTAATGAGTTATAAATACAAAGACAATAAAAGCCAAGTTAAGCAAGCATACAACATAAAAATTAACGCTAGCCTCCTCGAAATCTGCTGTTTTGTATTACACACCAATTCACTTATATATATAATTATTTAGCATAAGCACTTATATGTTATAGACAAGCATTTATGTTATAGAAAAATATATATATATATATGGTCCATCAGATACAAATATTACATCAGATAGAAATATTACATGTTATAATTATCAATATATTTATGATCTGGGATCAGCAACACTAACACCTCGTAAAATTTGTTATTGTTAAAACAGTGACAGTTCGGTAATCGACGAGTAGTTTGTTTATAGTGGGCGTTAAAAAAAGCAATTCTGTAAAAAAATTGAAATTTCAGGTGAAAGTTTTAGTTGGACAATTATTACGATTTTAGTAAACACCAAACTTAACAACAATGTCTCCAGTCGTCTAATTGGCGCAATTCTCACAAACTATCTACAACTTTGCAAAATTTGTAAACCAAGAATATAACGACTTGTGAAAAAGATCTTCTCACGATGGATTTCGTACAATTTGACCGAAGCTCAAAAAAACGCTGTAGTAGGTAATTAGTGCGTGACGAACTCTCGCGCGAGATTATCGAGTCTAGCTATCGCAAAGGCGGTTGTTCCATAGTACTCTTGAATATATATCTCCGGAAATATGAATCTCGGACGTCAGGTCAATTTAACGTTAGACCGCACGTAGTAACTGTTCTTCGTTCCATGGTTATCAGTGGACTTGCTGAGGGCACGAGCAGCTAAGTACGTAAGTAGTCCAGTGACTTTTGTTCTTGTGGGCAGCTGAAATGTATCTAAATGCTTATAAGTGAAACAGCACTCACAGAGAAATATAAATGTGAAATTTAATATCGCAAAAATTATAATATCGAGTTAGCAAATAAACAATAGCAATTATAGAATAGGTGTTATATACAAAGCGCAATACAAGATATGCAATCGTGCGCTAACAATGATATCAATACAGACGATGGAAATGATACGAATACTCGGAGCTACTCTAGGCCAAGAACATCCTGGCTAACGTAGATGTTACTGTCACTGAGCAACTAAAACTAACCCCGGCTAACGTAGGTTAGAAATATACACTCTAGTGAGTGGGGCGGGAAAGGGACCACGATAAGCCACTAAGACCCCGGCGGACGTGAGCTCACCGACTAAAACTAACGTACGTTAGATATGTACACCCTACTGGAGTGGTTCTTAACCTTTTTAGAATCACGGAACATTTATAATTTTTCAAGAGGTTTGCGGAACATCGTCATAAAATAAAACGTAAAATAAGTGTACATTTTTCAATGGCTGTATGTACGGATCTACGGATGTGTGTATGTTCAAAGATTACTTCTAATCTAGGGGACCGATTTGGATGAAAGTTTGTAGAAAGATGTAAACGATTGTTCCGCAAAAGTGATTTTTATAATTTTTTTTTAATCCAATACGGAGAAAATGCGCCATTTTTTATTCAGTTTTAAAACTAATGGGCTAAAATTTTACACACATATCCAATTGGATTATGCATCGATTGAAAGTAGTCCCATGTCTATTTGTATAGGATGCGGCGTTGCCACGTTTAAAGTTTAACAAACTTTTCGATTTGTCCCAGAAACTTAAAAGATAGGACACTCCAATAAACGTTATTGTATAGGCTACCTAAAGGTCATTTGATTCTATCTGAAACATTTTTTTCTAAACGCAGTAACAATCTTAAGAGTTATTTGACCTTCAGAAATTAACTTAAATATCTCGGTTCCTATGAAAATTGAAAGTTGGAGATCATAACTTAGACTAAGGGATCTCAATTTTGCCAATGTGAATAATTGAATATACTGAACGGATTTTGAACACTACAAATAAAACAACTTTTACGTAATTTCCTATATATTTTTATATACTTTGGTAGCCCTTGTAATTCTCTTTAAAATAATACCAAACAAAAGGGGCCCAACTCTAATGCTTCCAAAGATATAGCCCCTAAAATCTTAAAAACTCTCCATTGATTACCATGGAAGCCGAAAATCAGCATATAAATACGCATAATTCCTAAATAATTGTAGATAGAAGAAAGCTTATAGGAAGAAATATTTTACGTTTTAGAAGATCTATAAGACGGCACTCCTGCAATTTAATAAACGTATCAGTGGCAGTTCCAAATTATAATTTTGGGAGGGGTTCTATCTGATCATTTATCTTTTACACCCGGATAATTTTATTTAATTTTTAAGTGTTATTTAAATTTTTAATCAAATGGCTAATCCCATCCCATAACTTCGCCAGTGATTAGTGTTTTAAAAAAGACATTTATAGAAATGTAATATACACTATCCATAAATTTTTCTTTTAAATATAAAAATTCCTTAATTCACACATCAATCCTGATTTATCAGTTTGATCATTTTAGTAGTACTTCTACAATTTTCTTTAATCAACGTAGGAAGCGTCTCTAGGATAAAATTGATTAACAACAGTTATAGAAGATGAATTTTAAATCCAAAATTGATCAACTGTTATTTTGGTAAATTTCATTTTGAGAGTACAATCTGATGAAAATATAATGAATTCTTTCTCTTCTTGTAAGTAAAACTTATAACCTGAAATTTTGGCTATTGCCCGCGTTTGTATAGCACCAGGCGTCTCTATTGCACATTAATATAAGTAATATATGTAGCATTATCATTTTACTGAACACAAAACTTGTTAACTATAATTTATTTTAAAAGTAGTTAAAAATGCTAAACGATAAATCAGACATGATATTTAACAAATTTAATTACTGTTCTAATAAGCTTAAAATCAGCTGGAAAAATATAGGTAGACAAGTTTTCATAGGTAAAAGATAAACATCAAATCTTGTAACTGTTTATTATACATTTTTGTTTATAACGCATCAAAACAATACTTTGTTGTCTTTTTTTTCTATAAATACAATAATAAATATTTTTTTCCAGATATATGTATGTAATATGCACGGAATATAATTTTATTATTTGAGTAAAACTACAAAGTTGGTATTATATCAGGATATATGTATTTTACAACCTACACACATAGATCTTATTTGAAATACATATGCTACTTTTATCTTAAATTTCTGGATGACACTATAAGATGTGGGAAAAATATTTACTTCATTCACATTTAATATTTTAAATACTAAAATGTACATTTAAATTCTATATACAAAGCGATTTTATATTATACAAAGGTTATAATCTCACTTCTAATTAAATACAAAATTATATCAACTTATATAATTACAGGTATTCCTCATTTATGAAAAAGATGTAAGATGCAGTGAATTCGTTCAAAAATAATTAAGTAAATTTTATTGGTTCCGTAAAGGATCACGAATAACACACTACGAGGTATGATCAGATCATACGCGGAATTTTTAAACTTCGCGGGTTGTAGAAGTCAACTGTCAAATTTTTATTGATGCATATTTTCCAAAGCGTATTTTGATCACTGCGGCCATATTGATAATTTGGTTTATTGCTAGTTGTCATTAAGGTTACTTGTCTTCTGGTGTCACGGCAATTTTTCTCTTGTGAATAAAATGGAACAAAGAATTTGCATTAAATTTTAAATTAAGAATAAAATAACGTGCAACACACTGCTGTATTGCTGCTGTTAAATATTGCTTTTGGTAATTCTTCTATGAATAAAACAAGCATTTCTAAGTGATAAAAACGTTTCCAAGAGTGTCGTGAAGATGTTGATAATGACGAGCGTCCTAACCCATCAATAGCTGATAATATCATCGAAAAGGTGGAGAAAATAATTATGGACAACCGCCGTATCACGATCAAAGAAGTCGCTGAACATGTTGGCATGACATTTGAATCGACGCTGCTCATGAGCTGCTTAATAAAATCAACGACAATCCAGAATTGCTCAAACACTGACAAGTGACATAACATGGGTAATATGACGCCGAAACTAAGACCCAATCATCCCAATGAAATCTTTCTGAACAGCCAAGAACGGAAAAAGCTCGCTAGGTTCGCTTGAATGTAAAGGTTCTACTCTTTGTCATTTATGGCATAGGGTACCATGAGTTCTTGCCACCAAATCGTACGGTCAACCTTGAAGTTTCACGTCGTTTACGTGAAGCGATCCTAAGAAAACATCAGAATTTGTGGCGGGACAATTCCTGGCGATTGCACTGCACCGCGATAATGGACCTGCACACACTTCGTTGCTTGTTCGTGAATTTTTGGCAAAAACAACACCGTTATGATTCCGCATCGGCCAATTTAACCCGACATAGTATTATCGACTTTGTTCCATTCCTGAAGATAAAAAAGAACATGAAAGGTCGACGTTTTGCCGATATTCACAAGATCAAGACAGAATCGCTAAAGCAACTAAACGGCATATGAAAAATTGAATTTCAGACTTGCTTCGAAGAGTTAAAAACAAATGCTTGAAGATTATGTTCCATGGGGGATTACTTTGACGGGGATAATATTAACATTGAGGAATAAATACAGATTATTCGAGAAAAATGATAATTCCGCGAAAAAGTATCATTTAATCATACTTTCCATGTAATAGAAAGACTTATTCTGTCTTAGGGTAAAGTGCCTATATATTAGATACCATCTTTTTAAAATTTCCATAGCATTTATTTGAAATATCGCGCATATGTGATTTGAAACCTCAACTATTCGGCTGCAGTATATTGGTAACACAAAATTTTTCCATATAGATTACATGTGATTAAATTGTTCTTGGGGTTACCCGAGAGCTTTGTTGGTAAGTTCTGTTGTTTTTAATTGGGTTTGTTGTTTAATTTCATTTTTAATGATTGAGTACCTGCATATGATGTTCACTTAGCAAACTTTTTACTATTTTTTTAACCTTCCAGCGGGCGCTCGTATGTGATACATACACTTGAAATTATTTCGTCTTTTACCTTTTCGCCAGAGTGCGCTGCTCGCAGCTGCTTTCAGCTATTCCTATCTATCTTTTAGTACTGCTTTTTAGTCTGTTTACAAAGTTTGTGTCGTTAAGATGCTCGAGCAGGTCCGCGATTTGTAGCTTAGAAATACACGCGACCGTTCTGGTAAGTTTCTTGTAAATAGTTTTTATTTTAACTACAATAAATAATTGTTGCTATTATTTTTTTCAGGCATGGAAAACTTAAAACGAAGTTATAATTTGGAAGACCCCAAAGACATTGATGATATAACTAACTGGATTTTCAACGATGACTATGAT
>WYDF02262283.1:0-19069 GCA_009867245.2 Adranes taylori
TGAAGATGATATTTAAATATCGAAAACGTTCGTAATGAAAAGTTAGTTTCATTTATTGTACAATTTTTGGTCACCTGGCTACAACAATTTTATACATTAGATATTACGGGGCCAAAACAACGATATTCAAAAAAGTAATTCCATAGATATTTAGAAGTCAGGAAGAGTTGCACTGTGAGTCAATCAGCATTGAATTCTTCAAACGAATAGTATGCTCCTTGAAGAAGTTTTTCCTTCATTACTTTATTGAATTCGATACCAGGAAGTTGTTTGATACTATGAGAAATTTTATTGTAAAACTTTGGTGCAAAGTATGAATAAGTGTTTCTACTTTTATATATGCGATGATACGGAATTTTAATATCATTTTTGCATCAATTGTAATCATGATTTTTTCATGTGTGCTATAGTCCGCATTTTTTGTTTTCATACATTTTAGACATTCTTATATATATGCAGATTGAATTGTCATTATATTCATTTCTTTAAATTTCAGTTTAACGTCGGTTCTGTATGGTAACCTTAGCATTACTCTCAGGACTCTTCTTTGTACTTTAAAAATTGATATAGTTTGAAGTACCTATAGTTTTAAGTTAACATAAAGTAATTGTGTCATATATTTTACAATTCCAGGGACGTGAACGTAAAACGGGAAGGCGAAAGATTAAGATTTAATGTTCACGTAACAGATTTTCAGGTTATAATTACAAGTTGTATCTCATAAAATTTAGGAGATGTAGGAAAATTATTGTATTAATAAACAATAAATCGATATAATAGATAATATAGCAACAAGTTTACCTTCAATTTATAAATAGCCTTTACATCAACAATAGCTAGGTAAAATCCGAATGTACGCTAGTTGAATTATTGCTTATTGCGCCTCATCTTGAAACGCCCTTTTCTTCGTATGTAATTAAAGACGATTAATTATATTTGCCCTCGAGCGCCACTCTGCATAATAACAGGTGCAGAGTCATGTGTGTCTCAGTCAGGTTCAGTGTCGGTAAACTCGGTCGGGATAAAATTAAACAATCGGTTGCGTAATGCTTTCTTTTATTGTACCCTGTTGTTTAAATATATTCATACAAACAATATAAGTAATTTATTCATAAAATCAAAATCAAAATCAAATCGTTAAAACCCTACTAAATATATACTATCTGCATTGGCATATCATTGCTACCTTTTACCCTATTGTCTATCATACGTAACATGTGAAAAGTATAAATCCCATGTGAAAGAAATTGACTTCTTTTACCTACTTTTTTCAGAAGAGCTTATTCAAGCTATAACGGACGAGACAAATTAGGAATGTGCCATTTAGTAAACGTTCACTTTGGACTTCTTGGAAGCGAGTTACTTTTAATGAGTTGAGAGCTTTTATCGGTATAATTTTAAACATGGCTATGAACGAGAAAGCAGAGATTGATGATTATTTTTCTAACGATTGGACAGTTCATCAGCCCTTTTTTAAAAGCATATTTAGCCGGGATAGGTTCAGAATTTTTTGAGATCTAATGTTTCTCCTCCATGAACGTCATATAGGTACTATAACAAAAAGTTCTAGTACCTACTCTCAAGGTGCTGAGGGGTATCATGTCTTTACAGACCGGTATTATACCAGTCCAACCCTAGCTGCAGAACTTTGCAAATCAAAAATTCACCTTACTGGCAGAGTTATGACAAACCGAAAGGGCTTACCCGAGGAAGTGAAACCAAAATCCACAAAATCATTACAGAAAGGAAATACTATAGCCATGAGAGCACACAATATGAGTGTATTGGCCTGGAAAGCTAAACGAGTGGTATGCGCTTTATCAACTCTTTTCGACGACAACTTAGAAGATGTTGAAAGAATTATAAAAGTGAAAGGAAAGCAAATACAAGAAACAATAAACAAACCTGAATTGATTTCCCAATGTATAAAATATATGGGTGGCGTGGATTTAGCTGACCACTTGTCAACTACTTACGCATTTTCAAGAAGGACACCCAAATGGTGAAGAAAAATTTGTTTTTGCATCTTGATGTTTCAGTGGACAATGCATTTTTGCTTTAAAAAGAAGCCTGCAATTTACCAAAATTGAAAGCAAAGGTGGTTTGTCGTAAATTAATATGTTAGCTGGTCGAGGGAGTAAGAAACAGTAACAACATGAAACAAAAAGTTTCAAACTGTCCATGTCAGTGGAAGATGAAACAAGAATGAATAATCAATTTCATGCCATTTATTCGAGAAATTCTAACAGAGGCTGTCGCGTGTGTTCGAACCCTTAAAAAAATGCGAAAAACCACGAATTTTTATTGCAATACGTGCCCGTCTAAATCAGGATTGCACCCGGGCTCTGTTTTGAAAAATATCACAAAGAGCGTACGTATAAAAATTAATGTTTTTCTTATTTTTACTTACATAAAATAACTAAAGGGGCCAAGAAATTTGGTAATTTTTTGTTTACTAAAAAATGCAAATTTTAACAATTTTTAATAAATTATAGTCGTTTCATGTTTTCAATTGTGCACTTAGTTGCTTTGAATACACACTAATACCATAAAAAGCTGATTTCTCTACAATAAGAAGGGTAGTACTCATTTGTTGAAAATAATAATGTAGAAACAGATCATCAAAATCAGATCTAATTTAGGAATAAATTCAAGATTAACGCAAAACACCTTGCGTCGACGAACAAACATACTTTAAACATATATAGAAAATTTAATAAAATGATATTTATTCGATGTAATTGGTTAAGATACAGAGTAATTGTGCATTGTGTACATACAATGACGTTCTGAAAAATAAGGGTGTTGATAAAGCTTAATACCTTATAGCAGAAATGGCCACCCACCCGAGGTTCATCGACATTTTTTCTGATTTGTTAGTCTCTCATATTTGTTACACATTTTTCGTAGACGACCTGCTTAATCTAACTAATTAATTAAACAATTAATGTAGTCGTGTCATTAAACGACGATACCCATCCATATGATCAAGTATAAATATTATATCTTTTTCTATAATATATATCGATAACTCTGGTTTCACTGAACGGAATTTAATGATTTTGAACTCGTTAGAAATGACTGTTTTTTTAAAATAAAATTGCATATTGACTATGAAACACTAATTAGCTTAACAGAAAGTAGAGGGTACTGATGAAGGTTTTCATCAACGCCAGAAATGAATGCATTTACCCTCACCCATGCATTTAAGCTTTTTTGGTGTCACATATAGTCAATATGCAGTTTTCAAAATGAGTAACTTTTCTAATTAATTAATAATGGTATTTACTGTCTTAAACCATACATTACTTTCTATACGTATCATTTAATTTTATAGCGATTTCACATTGTCATTTCTATTTCTACTTTCCCGCGGATTTATAAAAACCGGTTTTTATTTTAAACAAAAACCATTATATAGCCTCGATTTCAATGGGCGAATTTACTCGCTGCTCGCTATCGAATTTATTCGCTGCTATCAAACTCGCTTAAAGTAATAGGGTTAGTCGCTTAGTCGTCTATTTGCTACACGCTCGCGAATAAAGTTGACCATCTGCCTACTTTTGTCGCTATTTACTGGCGATTTTACTCTGATGAATAAAATAACTTTGTGTAATAAGCTATTTTATTCTATAATAATTATGTTTGCTTTTAATACATTTCATATTAAAAGTAACCTATTATTGTTACATAACCTAAACATATTTTACAGGTGTGCAATTCAACCATTATTGGTTGTAAATTTCATGGAAATCGGTTCAGTAAGCTTTGCGTTATTCGTATTGAACACAAAACCAGATGCGTAGACGGCACGGCACGCTGACAGATATTTTTCAAAAACCACTTAAAATTGACTCAGGCATTTCCGTGGAAAAACGTGTTTCGGAATCAAAATATCGGAAATTTTACACAGTGAAAATACATAGTATAAATCTTAATTTATATTCTTAATTTTTAAGAAAATTCAAATAATACAATTTATTATAGTTTCACCCAGTTTTGTTTTTTAGATGTTTTGAGAGTAATTTAACAAAATCGCCGTTTTTGGTAATTTTTATCACTGCATTTGGGGATTTTGAGAAAATACATCTTAAAATTAAAAAATACGTTATGAAATACAGTATACATCTGTAGGTGCAACGTGCGAACTGCGTGCTAAATTGTAAAGACCTCCCATTCAAATCCCACAATTAATACAATTACAAGACAGTACCTGTACAAACGTCTGTCATGAAAATTCTCTTGAAATTCAATATTCTGAGCTTTTGATCGTATTACTTTTCTTGCCCTTTTTCACGTTATACAATATTTCCTTGAGTTTATTGTTGAATCATGACCGAGAAAATCTACCAAAAATAATTTGTTTCAAAGTCACGATTTTTTCATTGGCAACATTGGCAGTTAAATACAATTCTGATTTGATTTGATTTCTGATTTGAATTTTTATATTAAACTTTTAATCTTGTCCAAATTTATATTATCTAGTTGAATCAATAATAGAGTTTTTTAATTCGCGAGAGGTTTTATTGAATATTTAGTAGAAATAATTATATAATAAAATGAGTTTTGATTTCTGACAATACTGGCAAGAAGGTTAAAGGCGGTCGCACACTTTCTTGGAAGCAACTTCTATTAAGTCTGAAATTAAATTGGTGGATAAATTAGAAAGTTGGTGTGTAATTTTATCTTTTTATATAGCGGTCCTCATTACTTTTATACCTACATCTTTTTATTGACATATCCGACCGTGATAATAACAATTAAATTCTGTCCTATATCGATTTGTTACACAGAAATATAACACAGAAATAATATTAAGAACAAAGTTATTAGCAATATAGAAATTTCTATATAATAATAATGTAGAAATTGAACTAGACAAAGTGATATTTTAAATGCTCTACTTAAAAATCTGCAAATCAGAGAAGCATCTTCTGCAGCGTGAAACAATAGTTTTCGCTTATTCCAATTGTTAAAAGCTGCTTTCAGTAGTTACGTTGTGCGGCCACCTTAAGAAGCAAGCAAGAAAGTTGGGTAGACTGTTTTGCGTAAGTCAGTATAAAGCGACACATCAAAAAGATCGCTAAATTAATAATTATACATAATGTTAACATTTGATAGTAAAATACTGTGCAACATTAACTTTCTCAGTTCGTTTTGTTGATATTCGGTGTTTTGGTTTTGTGTTCATATGATTTTGTTTAATAACGAAGGATTTTAATTAACTTATGCGCTGTATAAACGTATTTTATAGGTTTTGTGAAAAAATATTGTGAAGTTACAAAGTAATTTACGTGTTTAAAGTTTGCATAATCTAACGTCAAGGTCAACATAAATCCAATGACACTGAATTCTAAAGCATATTTAAGTGGTGAGTCATTCATATACTTTTTAGAAAATATTAGATATTTTATCGATTGAATTACATAAATGTAAACAGGAGTAGTATATTTTCAGGAGGTATGTTTAAGGATAGTATAGTTTATTATTTTCTATACTCAAAGGTTTTATAAAAAAACTCATGGAAAGGAATGCTGAGCTGCTTTGCCTATTCCCCAACTATCGCCTATTCCCCAACTATCACAAATTACTATACGTGATATTGAAAATGCAAATTGGCAGCACTTTCAAAATAATATTTTATAAAATATCCCCCTTAACTTACTTATGAGTACCCCTTCTGAAATAGACACCATTGTTGCCAATTTATCTGATATCATACAAAATTCAACATCAGGGAGTATTCTTCTGAAAACATGATACGAGAGAAATGGCAAATTTATAGTCGGTACATTGCTCAGAGAGATCTCTTATGCTTTTGACTCTGTCTGGCATGCTGGGCTAGTCCGGAAACGCCATGAGCTTCATATCCTTCATCCTAACACACTGAAGATTGTCCAGTCATATTTATCCGACCGTACCACCCTAATTAAAATTGGAGACACTCTTCAGATCAACACCTTTTGCCAGGGTACGCAAACGCGTGAACCTGATCCCCACGCTCAGAGCACGCTTTAAAGGCTGTCATACAAAAACTGCATTATACTTACAAAACCTATATTAGGCCACTGATAGACTATAGATCTGTTCTATATTCCACACTTTCTAATGTGTAAGCGCACAAACCTACTACGTGTGAACGAAGAATACTTCGAAAACTTTACATGTTGCACTTTCAATTTCCGAGTGCGCAATTATATCAACACTGCTTTGCTGAGCCAATCACAGATCGTATAAAATCTCTACAGTCTAAATATCCGACTCGACGTGATGCAGAAAACAGCCCAATAGCCTACCAAAATCTTCGTTCTGATTGGAAAGGCTGTCACCACCGTAGCAAATTGCCACGCAGACCCTTCCCACATCCGTAAGCTCGAATTATACAAACAATGCAGGAAGCTCTTGAGGACCTCCAAGATATCGTTGAATTAATCTCACTGTCCCTAAGATGATTCCTAAGCCTAGATTATAAAAAACAAAACACATAATTAAAAAAAAATAAATAAAATAAAAATGGAAATAACAAAAAAGACAAAAAATAAACAGTCCCTTCCACAACATCCTTATTTTCTATTTCAGGTCAACTAACACACACTTGCGCAGCCAAGTAAGTACAATTAGAAGTTAATCAAGACCACTGCGGTGAGCTGTTTTGCTGGTGGTTAATCAAGACCACCAGCAAAACAGCTCACTGCAGTAAACCAAACTCCCTCATCAGTTGACCATGCTATGGCCAAGGTTTTAGTAGATTCCCATTCGCTGTAAAGCGAATGCTATAGCGTATATCTTAACAGCTTACCGTAATTTCTAAAAGCATTGCACTCTTTACCAGTTCCAGGCTGAAGAGGATGATAAATTCTAAAGCCTCCTTCCAATAAACTCTCCAATTTCCTTCTAACTCTCTACTATATACAATCCCAACAGGGAGTGGACTTCTAGTGTGGTAGAAATCCCACACTCTTGGATGCACACGGGCATCCTTCGCTTTTTGAAGGCTTCTCCACTTCCTACGTAAAAACACAAAAATACTAAGAGCCTTCTTGTTGATTTTAGTCGTATAGCAATTAGCATAAGAAATGTATGCATAGAGTTTAGTTTATTACAATATATCAAGCAGCCATCTTAATTTTGAGGCGTTGATTTAAATTAGTTAATTAAATGTAAAAACCCTTACGTGAATCTGGCTAATGAGTTTTATAAGGTTTTTAATTAAAAAATATGAAGATAAGTAAGTGAATATAATATATTGTGCAATTCAAAGTAATAAATTGTTGAATCACTAAAAGTAATTTATTAAGTGCAATATAATTAATGTAAACAAAGATTGCAAACATAGGATCTATTATAAAATAATACGTGTCCTAGCAAAACACGTAAAGATTGCAATTAAAAATAAATTAATTAAAACAAAAATAATTTTTTTTTAATTTTGTAAAATAATTTAAAAATAAATAGAATTATTTTAAAAACAAGACCTGAGACCTTAGGCTATTTGTTCGTTTTGTACAAGAAAAAACTGTAATGTTGTTTGTTTTATTTGATTTCTCACTTTGCACCTTTGTTAACATTGTACATGTACATGGTATAAGAAAGACAATGTATGATTTAGGCCTGTCATATTGCTGTGACGTCACTCAGAGAGTGGACATAGTTACATATGGAACGAAAACTGTAGGGAATAGTTACTTTTATTAGGTTATTTAGTTTTATTTCGTGCATAATTGACAATTTATTACTTTGCGTGAATACATTATATTTATCATAGTTATCTAACTCCCATGTAATAGAATGGACCCTTATCTTGTCGCCATCTGGCGGTTTAACAGTTAATTATCATAAAGATAATTCTCCGATAGATGGCACTATTTGTATTAATTTTAAATTTATTATAAAATTATCTTTACTAACATCCTCCTCTATCTTTACTAATATTATCTTTACTCCTCTATCATTACCTTTACTAATACTATCTTTACTAACATCCTCCTCTACAAAAGTTTTGAATGCTATTTCAGTTTAATTGAACATTAATTAATATGTTGCTAATTCCATTTTAAATTTCTAAATCAAATCTTTTATCTATATGAATTATTTTTGCAAACTTTTGAATAATTTAAAAAGCTGATATTAGATATTTCAAATAAAATTGAGTTTATAACAAGAATAGATGTACAATGTTCTTATTTGAAAAGTATTTAAAAAAATGTAGTTACGAAAAATATATGAAAAGAAGTACATATTTAGAAAAAAATTTTTTTAATTAAAATTATTTGTAGGACTCTTTTAAATAAAACAAATCATTTCTTTATGCTTAGAAAGAGGGAGGGGGCGGTTTCGTTTGTAGTTTGCACTAGGGCACTTTAAATGCATGCAGAGGCCCTGACAGGGCCCGATCTAGCTATTTAGGCGCTCTGGGCAAAAATAATTTTTGTCGCCCTTTACAATGACACCTCATAAATCATGATCATGTTATTCCATAGAAGGTACAATTTTTAAAGATATGTTTTCCCTGCGATTTAAATGAATAAAAGAAAATGACACAAGAAATGATTTTGTTAAAGAATTTTAATTAATTAAAAGAAACACAATACCCATGTAGTCACATAACTAATTAGTCATTTTTAATGAATAAACTAATCAAATCGAAACGTTTTTTTCTGAGAGAGAATAATAATAATAAATAAACTTTAATGCCTAGTAACTAAAATAATTTTCTTCTCACTTTTTGTTCTGCAAAATCTTTAATTATTTCTGTTAAATTGATACTCACTTTGTGTTCTATTGAAATCATGGCCAATTCAGATAATATATTTTGTGTCATGGTGGCTCGCAAATAATTTTTTATTATTTTTAATTTAGAAAAGCTTCTTTCACTGCTAGCAACTGACACTGGTAATGTTAAAAGAATTCTAAGAGCAATACTGATGTTTGGGCCAAATCTTAAATCTGTAATGAATTTTAAAACATCTTGAGGAGACAAATTACTATCTAAAATCATACATCAAGAACTGAAGACAAATTACTATCAAGAACTGACAACTCTTCTGAAAGTTTTAATCCATTTATATCAGGTGAGTCCTCATGGGTTAATATAGTTTTGAGGTTCTTACAATGTTCTAACAATTCGTCTTTTTCAGTAATTTGGGAAAACCTTAACTCCAAGGAATTTATAGCTGTAACTATAATATGAAAAAATACTTCGATCTTATTTTTTGTCGGGGATCATTGGTTCATCATGACCCTGATAATCAAATTGCTTCTTTTTAGATCTAACACGATGTTTAGGCACATTTTCAAAATCAAACACCTCGCTGTCGATTTCAATAGCTAATGCTTTGGCATCTTCAACAACTTGAGTAAAATACTCATCTGAACATAAGTTTTCAAAGAAATCTTTGGTGTTTTTTATTAATTTAATGACAGAAACTGATACAAAATCTTTACTTTGCAAGTTTCACCAAATTATTACAGAGCATAAAAATTTAAACTGTTTAATTCGACGTAACAAACCCGAAGTTTCGTCTCATACAGAAGTATCCATATTTATGTTTTGGTTAATCACAAGTAATGCATCGTAAACTTGTCCAATTTGATGTCTTAGTGGCTTTATGGCCTAGATTCGACTTTCTCATCTTGTGTCACTAAGTGGTTTTAGAGTTATGCCTTTTACATTCATCAAAATAATTGACCATCTCAACTTTGAAGAGGAAAAAAGACGTATATCTTTTGCACAATATTAAAGAAATTTGTAGCTTCCAGTGAAGACTTTACCATGTCGCTTATCACTAGGTTTAAAGAATGAGTACTGCAACGAATATAAAATGGCCGCGGATTCATGTTTTTTATTCTGGCTTGGACCCCACTTTGAATACCTTTCATGTTTGATCCATTGTCGTACCATTGTCCTCTTATGTTCTCTACAGACAATCCAAGTGCTGATAAGTGCTCTAAAATAACCTCTGTTACTTTGAGACCTGTTGATTTTTCGATGGGTTTAAATCCTAAAAAAAATCGTTTTTAATTTCTGCCGTTCTTGGATGGTCCTCTGTTTGATTAAAAGAACCATACCTAATTATCAGGGTCATTTGCTCAGTTTTGCTAGCGTCCGGGGTACAATCTAAAATGATAGAATAATATTTCGATTTAATAATAGCTTCCAGAATATGGCGTTTTATACTGTTTGAAATCGTACTAATGAACTCATTCTGAATAGTTTGACTGAAGTAGATTGCTTGCCTCTCCTCTTTCTTCAAAACCCTGCGTACATGTTCCTGCATAACAGGATCAACTTCGGCTAATAACTACTAGTTTCATAAAGTTACCATTATTATTTTCATATAGATTATCAGAAGTGCCTTGAAAAGCCAAGTCACTTCTTGCTAGCATTTTGATGATTGAGACAATACGTAACAGAACTCGTATATCACCTACATGCTTCCAATTGTTGTAGCCATCTTTAGATGGACCGGAAGATGTAGATACATTAAATATTTTGCAGTTCGGGATTTTGCAGATACATTAAAAACAATACACCGCATGTTTTGCTACAGAATACACACAATTTCAAACTTGCCCTGGGCGCCCATGACCCTAGCTACGGCTCTGAGAAACAGCAGATGACTTAAAGTATGATGCCATTGAATATTTAAGTGGCTATATTCAATGGCTATATTAATTTGTCACAAATTCAAGATACCTGAAACATCTACATCCATTGCATATTCATGGACAGACTGTTTGCCTGAAGGTGGTCTAATAAAACCGATTGTACAACCTGGATAAAACTTTTGTTTACTTCAGTTGAGAGAGAACTTAATTTGGTTAAAATTTATTACCCGTTTTACGAGTTAAAAGAATACTTAGTTAGATTTAGTTATTTGATTGAATCATTGAATTGATTAGTTTCAATTTATTTGGTTAATTAAGGCAAATTTAAAATATTAAGAAAATGCCTTAAAAATATTATTAAAGACAAATATTAAAAATAATTAATCACTAAATAAAATATAAATCAATAAATACAAAAGAATGATACCGTGAAGTACGTTGTCAAATCTTAGGGGGATTTGGAAAAATGATTAAAAATCGAAATAACCATAAAAATACAACTTAATTAGAATAAATTAACAATATATATATACAGAATTAAAACTAATTAACGTGCTAAAACAAAAAGTCTAAATATTCACGTATCTGCTAAAGGTAAAAACATATATAAGTTTAAAGAACATTTGTACAGTTGACAGATTCCTAAATATCTCTATCGTTTGGCATCTGCAAACATATCTATTGTCAGTTTTATTTCACATGTAAAAGAAAGTAAAAGTATTCTATGAACTTGATAATGGTTAATTGCAATCCTAAGCTAAATATGTTGATACATTTTGTTCCTAATTAAACGTGACCTAGACATCATATAGTAATACTTCGATATGAAGCAAAACGATTGTTTTAATTTTGCTAGCTTTGATAATTAATACTATAAATAAACTAGATATTTTCAAATATACTAGGATCTTATAATTTAAATTTAAATTAATATGAAAAATTGAGAAATAAAATATATCTCTAAGAATGTTCCTGATCTTTTCGTGTTATTGTCCTGTTCAATCTTGATTGAACAGTAATTTTGGGCATCCGCCGAACATCCTAATGTCCAACTAACTAGCGAAATAATAATCCGGAATAAAATAATAATTAAATAAAAATTAAAGTCATGTCTAGTTAAAGTGTGATCATAAATTTATTAAGTATTTTATTATGACTTCGTTGAATGTAACGCGATAATTAATATTAAATTTTTGGGAATAATTCAGATAAATTAACTTGAGTATAATTTTGATGAATAAAGTAAAGTCGAGTTTAATTGGTACCAAGTTTGTTGATCAAGATAAATCTAAAACAAGTATAAATAAATATATAATGGTGCATTACTCTAAAACAATAAATAAATAGTTTGTTTACAACAACAAAATCTGTAAGTACATAGTCAAATTTTTATTGGGAACCTGAACAAATCATAAAGTCATTTTTATTCAAGTGTTGATTTATTTTATTAATTGCAAAGCGCTGATTTTTTTATTTTACGTATGGGCTTTCGTTAAGGATTGACGTTACCTGTAATTAGTCAGCCACGAGAGGCACAATTAAATCTAGACGGCACGTTCAACTTATCGATGATCCGGCCTAGTGTTTTATTCTAAATTAAGTAGGACTAACTGGGGCATTTAGATTAGACCGTTCCGCATCAATTATTCAATTAATAACTTTGCTAGAAGTAGCTAAACTAAAGTGCTATCTTATAGAATAATGAAGGAGTTCAGGTACCTATAATTGTAAGCAGGGCCCATATAAAAGTCACCCAAGCCACTTCGGAGAGAACAACCCTCCGCCCTGAAATAAACATGACAATATAAAGTAAAACACATCAGGATGATTTACACAAATTCTTCTACTTAAACTCATTTTATTTCTAGACGACAAAGCAAATACAACAATGTAGCACAGGTTTACTTTATAACAACTCTTTTCATAAACACAAATAACAATCGGGGTCAACTTCGTTCTACCCTACACGACGAGAACTCACAAACTAACCTCAACTCTAGTTGAAGCGTTGAAAGTCATTTAAGTTACCGGATACTTACTCCATCTGGTGGACAATAAAGCAAATATAAAGGAACCAATCTTTGGTATGTGAATTAGAACTGCAAAAAATGGAGTTAGAACTGTACTTTAAGTACTCAGTGTTTAAAAGAAAACTCTGATCTAAAAAGGTAGAGCAGATAGAGAAAAACATTCATATTTAGACTCAGCGCCTCAAATACAGATAAAATCAGTTCTAAAATCATAGATACCAAAAAAATAATGTATCTTCTACGTTTGTGTACTCAAATGCACAAGAATTGAGTACACAAGCAGTAGTTATTACAAAGCTTTATATATTTTTAAATGAAAAATAATATAAATTCTTTAAAAATAAATTACGTAGTATTCAAGTTAGAAATTTTATCTTTCTACTAATAAATCAAGTAAACGATAAATTGATTCAGTTATCAATGTTTGAAATATTTTAAGGTAGTTTTTTTTTAGTTATTCTCTCAACTGATTTAACTGATTTTAAATTTTATACTACACCTACGATTAAGTTCAACTATCTCCATTCAAATATCAACGATCACTGATTCTATAAACTTAATTCATTTGTACTTACATTAGTAGCATTTGTGTACTACATTAAATCGTTGTTCATTAATTTGACCAGTTTTATAAATAAATGAATTAAGTGTAACATTTAATATTCATATAAATTGACAAAATAATTACAAAAGATAAAAGTTCAATACATACTACTACTTGTCATGTTAATTTCAAAGAATTAAAAGTATTTGAGAGTGAAAACGTACATATTTTAATTTATGTGTTATTCCCCAGTTAAACAATGACTATATCATCCCGGTCAAACAATGACTATATATTACATTCCTGGGATTGTCATAGAAACATTTACTCTTACCGTTACCGATAGCAATGCTATTGCTGGTTGTATCAGCACTGTTTAATTTTCAATTTAATTTTCCAAAAATCTGCTTCCGTTGCTATTCTTCCGATATTTATTATATATAAGAAAATTTTCGTCATAACTATCGTTTGACTCCTTATATATTTCTCTTGTTATCTTTGTCCTACACTTAATTTTATAGTGCCCAAGTCTCTTACGTTCAATGCATTTAGTTCTCCTAGCTGGACATTTCTCTATAGGATGACAAGGTTTCTTTATCACATCTTCCACACTCACTTGTTTGTGTGCTGCTGTGTCCATTATATTTCTTTTCTTGTGTGCTACTTTTAAATTTATTTTTGTCTCTTTCTGATGGATTATATCTTTGATTTCTGCTTATTCTGCCAATTGCGCTTTCTTGATCTCGTAGCTCTTTGTTTTGTTTTCTCTTTTAATTGTTTCAGCTAGCTTTATTTTGGTCATTGCTTTTTCCAAAGTTAGTGTAGGATTCATTTGTAGTTCCTCTGAAAGTTTTTGAAGCTGCAACCAATCTGTCACACAAAATTTCATCTTCCACGTTTTCGTATTTGCAGTATTTTATCAGCTCTAAAAGTATGCTTATATACTCTTCTCCTGACTCACCCTCTTTCTGATTTCTCTTATGAAATTTATCTTTCTCATAGGTACGATTCCAAATCTCTTCATAATGATTTTTGAAGAAATTTTTTATTTCTTCATGTGTTGCGAAATCTTCACCTTTTTGTAGCGTTAGTAATAACTTAGTCACTTTTGAACCTTCTTGGCCGCTGATTTTTGTTGATGTTCTGTAACGTTCGTGATGTTCGATCCACTGTGACCAATCTTCCTTTATGAACGAAAAGTTATCCGGTGCTGCCACTGTACTGAGAATACTCTGTCCCCTGTCATTATTTGAGTGGTTTTCTATCCTATTAATCAAATATTCAAGTAGATTTTTTAGATTTACCATCTCGAACGTCATGATTGACTAAAATGGCTGCCACGCCTTTTCACTGTTGTTCTTGCATGCACGAGTTTTCACTTGTTATCTTACTTGTCAGCACTTTTGTTTTCGTGTTAAGCACTGAACTATTTTAAACACCTGACACCATGTTTTATGTTGTTTCTGTGGGAATGAGGAGCCTTATATCTCTTAAATAAAAGACACGCATTTTTGGCCGCGTGTCTTCAGACTTATTTATTGGCAGCCATGATCGACAGTCCCCCCATCCATCAGTCAGTCATTCATTTGTTCATTCATACATAGGGTTCCGTTCATTCATACGATTCAGTTCACCATACATTTATGTTACAAATCAACTGAATAAAATATAAAAAGCAGTATAGTAGTTATAAAGCAAAGAAATTACGTTCCTGCTTCATTTGAAGAATTCTATAACAGAAATTACAAGATATGGATCGATATGTTATGGGAGTATCGTTTCTGTGAATAATAGTCTGACGAATAATATGTTCCAAGACTTTTTGAAATAATTCTACATTGTAAAAAATATATGACGTAATAACTTAAAGGTACGATAAAAACTCTAATCTCTAACGATTTGTGGATGATATACGTAATAATATAAAATTTATTACTATCTGAAAAATAGTTCAAAAAATGGTTTTTATTTCACCCTTTTATACAGTTCCCTTATAAATGACTTCTTGGAAGAAAGTGTATATAAAATGTTACCGTTGCTCTAAAACTTAGGCTATATAATTCTGGATTAGCCCCCTATTGCAAATTAATATAAATACAAGTATATGAAAAACTAAGGATTGTTTACTTTTAGTACTTGTAAACTACGTTTTATATAGGAATATAATTATATTCCAATTTGAAGTTAACATAATTGAAAAAAAATGTTTTTATAATTTCTTTGCATAAAACATTAGCAAATATAATGAAGGACGTTTCAAAGCTATAAATGTAGATAACCATATCAAACAATTTTTATTCAAAATTTGCATTTTGTACGGTAAACGGATGATAATATGTAAGCTTAAAAACCATTTAGCTCATTAGTAACATCGCGGTCTATAAAATGGAAATTAAATAATTTTTAAATCGACTTTTACGATTGTTCTATACATACCATATAAACAATAATTTTTAAATATTTGAAAGCTACAAAAAAATCAAATTTAGATGTTTTGCAACGAGACATCTATGTTTTATTGCATGTTTTACATATATATCAAAAACAAACTAACTTAGTTAATGGTTTAGAAAACTTCTGGTTTTTGGACAAATAGGTTTATCGTTTTGGAATCGTATAAACTTTTTCAAAAATCTGACATGGTAATCATTCTTATATTAAAAATTTAAAAAGAATAGTTTCTAATCGTATGGGTATTTTATCTATCAATACTTCTATCCACGTAGAAAAAACGTTAATGTATTTCTGTGTGTCTATATTTATAAAAAGATGTACAAATAAAAATTTAATTTGAATCAAGCAAAACTATATTTCTATCAATGTTTCTCTTTTTGTAATTCCGTTACTCTTATAGAATTACTCATAGAACAGTGAATGGTTTGGGAATACTATAAAAATATCTTATGATTAATTGTACAAATTCTTGCCATTTTTTTATAGTTACAGGACGTAGGGCATAGCCCAAGTGACCCATCTGACACCAGAGACTAGCACGGTATGACTTGCGCATTCTTCATGGTAGCTCTGATCGGGTATATTGCTTTACTCCCCCATCCCGAGTAGTGGACTTCCCTCGGATTAGGGGTTCAGGCGACCTTTATTTCACTTCCTGTGCGCTATTTTATAATATTTGTGCTCGCTGTTCTCTTGGCTATCCGTTTCCAATGCGCTGCATTCGTAAATTTTGTGTTCCGCCCAAAACCACTGTCTAATGTGTGTTCCTCACAAAACCACCCCCAAACTCTCTGGTACTTTAATGACTTTACAACCTTTATTTGTTGTTCCTTGATAGGTATGTTTGGGACTTTGTACTTTCTTTTTCCTATGAGAAGGAGAGCCTTTATTTTCTGAGGAGCGATCTCCAGTCTACGTTCTGACATGCGTGTATTTATGATGAATAGAATTATATTAATTACATAGTCAAGTTTAGCTGGTTCCTTTGATGATGCTGATGCTATTAGGCCCACATAGTCAGCGTATCCGACTAGCCACACTCCAGTCGGGACTGTTAGTCTCATAAGTCTGCCGTACAATACGTTCCAAAGTGTAGATCCTAGAACGGATCCTTGTGGTACTCCGCTTGTTAAGGATATCTCCTTTATATCACTTCCTGTCTCGTATAGCACAGCACGCATGCTTAAATAGTTGTCAATAATTTTACGTAGGTGGGCTGGAACGTTTAGTGCATTGATTATTACAGAATATGTTCCCATCTAGCCGAGTCAAAGGCATTTTTAAAGTTAGTTACCAACGCGCATAATTTCATGTTTTGCGCTATACCCTGGACTGCTTTTGTTGCAATCTTGAGGGCGTACTCGATTGCATCCATTGTTGAGAGTTTTTAAATCCAAATTGATTTTTTGCAAGTTGGTTGTCTATTATATCATTGTGTCTATTAAGCAGAAGCCTTACGAGAATTTTTGCCACAGAATTAAGTAGACATATAGGCCTATATGCCGTTACATTTGGATCTGTAGGTTTAGATTTTGAGATAAGGAGTTCAGTAGGAACTCTCCAGTTTTCTATTAGGTGGAGAACTTTCCTTCGACCAATGCGTTATTAAATATTTGCCGCATACACTCTGGGTTGCCTTTGCCCAAGATTTTCAAAACATCATTTGATATCTTGTCTATGCCAGCTGTTTTACCTATTCTTATGGCGACATCCTGTATGATTTTGAGTTCGAATAGTGGGACCTCCGTAGTCTTTTCGTTCATCTCTATTATACTTCTTTCTGGATAAGTTGGAAAAGACTACTTATGACCTCCTCTACTTTGAACCTCCTCTCTGTTTTGATTAGGTTGTTTTCTTTGTAGTTTTTTTTGGTACACTCTTCTATCTTATATCGTCAACCCCACGAGCCATCATTTACTAGTAGTAGTTTACTAGTAGTAGTTAATTCCATCAATTTTTTGGCTATGTTTGATTGCAGATTGCACGCCTTTGTCCACAAGTATGTACCAGGGTAATACTGGTGAAACTACTGGATTTATTCGCAAAAAAATTAAAAACTACAATTTTCCATAAATACTAACACTGTCCCTGTTTCAACATATATCACTACACAAATAATAAGAATTATTTACAAAGTAATCAAAGAAAAAGGAAAAGAATAATATGTAGCAAAGACTTTAAGAGCAATTTCTACTTTCTCCTTCTTTCTCTATTTTTCTTTATCTCTTTCCTTATTCCTTTTCTTTTTCTTTTCTTACCTTCCTCCTTCATACCTCCCATCACTCTGACTAACAACCCCTAACAAATCCCATTTCCACACATCCCATCCCCACCTTCTGTTCATCATGTATTTTAAGTTCTCCCCATCCCCTCTTTGACCCCTCCTCCCATGATTCCATTCTCATTCATTCCCACATTGCATCCGCCCATTATTTTTACTACACAAACTTTCCACCAGCATTCAGCATAGTCACATCTTCCTCTTATTAATTTCAAACGTTATTTTCTCCATTACTTTTGTGTAACTTATCTCACGTCTCATATGTATAAACCCTCGAATTACCCGTTGCCATCCTTTGTTCATCCGCGCACAACATTTCTTCACCTGCATACATCCAATCCCTCCTTCCCAGATATTCTATAACTTTTTTCCCTATAATTCGCCCAGTATTCATTTCCTAGTTACTCGCTACGACTCTTTTATTCATACGTCTTCTCTATCTCGAATATTCTTGTATAATACATACAATTCATCCTTTAGCTCATTCTATTATACCATTCATACATTAAGCACCCACACCTCTGATACATTCTTCCTTGATCCCTGACTCATTCGTTGCTATCATCAGCTTTACTTATCTGCATCATTGGTTTCAAATACTTTTTTTGCAGTTCTTCTCACCATCATTCATCATCTTTTTTTTCATACTTAATCATCTTTTTAACTCCATATGCCCAACATTTATATTCATTCAGTTCCTGGAACACTATTTCACTTGGAGTCGACTTTTCTACATCTAACGCCCTTTCCGTAAACTTCATTCTCATTATTCCAATTTTCTTTCTTTTTTTACCGCCCAGAGTTTTGCGCCATACAGCATTATACTTCTCACCCATATATTTAAATATAGCATCGCTCTTCTTACTGATTCACCCAACTATTTTTCCATACATATCCCATTCTTTCTGCTGCCACTTTCGTTTTTTTCTACAAGTAAATAAGTAAATGTACAAAAAAATCAACTGATAAAATGCTAAATTCCTGTACAACTACGGTGACAAACATAGGCGGCGTAAGGCGTGGGCGACGTGGGCCACAGCCCACGGCCTCGCGGTTTGAGGGGCCTCGCGCCACAGAGATTTATATTCGCATACCTTAAGCGCGAAGCGCGTAGGTATGTGTCTACTAGGGCCTGAAAATCTATCTTTACAA
>WYDF02262294.1:0-19068 GCA_009867245.2 Adranes taylori
AATACAGCAAATAGGTCTAACTTCAGAATACAAAAATGAGCAATCTCTAATTGGATCATGGCTAAAGTCTTTATTCGATTTATATTTCTTCCAGCAGGGGAAGTAGGAGATTGCTTGGTAGAAGATTTCATAAGCGAAAAGCCGGAAGATTAAATACCTTATAGAAGAAATGGCCATCCACCCAAAAGTGGCCATCGGAATTTTTTCTAGCTTTACAGTCTCTCATATATGATTCGCAATTTTTCGAAGATTACCTGCTTAAATAATTAATGTGGTTGCTTCATAATGCAACGATATCCATCCACCTAATTTGTTATCATTTAAGGGTTAAGATTTATATTGTTTGTATGTGTGTAATACTGTTGTAATAAGTTACAAACTTTCTCTAGTTTATTTTCCTAAATATTAAAAAATGCATATGAAACAATTAATTCTAATCTTAATAATATTAATAATAAATGCTTTCGATAAATAGAGAAAGGTATTATTCCTTGTGGGGCTTACTTTAATTAAATCAAACAAACAAATTTTAACATCAGTCCTTATTTGGAAGAAATATTGTAAAAAAATGTATTAGAAAAACTTACAATTGCTCTGCTGGTTCAATATCATTATCAAAAATAAATAATGACGATATAATTAAAAAAAAAACATTAAAAAGTAAATATTTTTTTGGTTTCACTACGCTGCACCCGTTTATAGATTATCAACGCTTATCAATTCATAAAAATCAATTACATGCTGGATGCATCTCAACCACTTTATGTAATATATAAAATACTTTGTGCATTAGGCCTTATAATTGGGTCTCTCTTTTACCTGCACAATATGAGATGATGCTACCTTTATCGTATCTAACACGATGCATGCACTGAGTGGTTTACCATGTTCCTGAATATGCAATCAGATACGCACTCGAGATATACGTCGTTTACGTTTCATGTATCTTAATTTTATACTTATACGTACTTAAAAGTAATGGAAGGCTGGAAAAAGGTCTTAATGAAAGTTTAATATAGTCTATTATCAAGTTGGTCCAATGCTTCAATTCAATGCTTCAAATTCGTCATTTGCCGATAGTAGGACTGTAGGAGTCCGTGTAGTGAATGCGACAAACAAATAATACTTTAATTTCTTGTTTGTTCCAATCAGTTCACGGGTCACAGGAGTCATCGAATGGATTTTTCCTTTAACCCTTTATGGCCCGACGGTATTTGAAAGTACCGGTATATACAAACGGTTATATCTCATGATTGTGTGCATCATTCCTGTTGGTACTCAAAAGTACATGTTCTTTATACCTGTGTCAGTTACCACTAGATGGCAGAAAAACGGACAAATGATTTTACCATGTGCTTTTACTAAAAGTCACGTCAAATGCATAGTGGTACCCATCTTGATAAGTATGGTTTGCGCATTGTATCAGCTTAATTGGTGGTTTATTTCGTAATTTTGTTGGGTAAATATTTTCAAATAGTTTCTTTATTTCAAATACTCAAATAAATTTTCAAATAGTCTCTTCTTCAAAATAAGATATATATTAAACAGGCAGACATTTTACCTTCTCTTACCCCTCTATTTACCTCAAATCAGCCAAGACACTAGACATTCTCTCTAACTTTAGTGCCATAATACATCTCTTGTATAAAGTATTTTTACTTCATTATTACCACATATAGTACAATTTTTGAAATTGTGGCTGTAGTTTCATCCCTTTCGGGCCATCTTCTGACATACAGACTTAATTCATAGGGGTTCTATTATTGGGGTATTTCAGGTGCACCATATTGCGGGATACTACTAGGGATTAGAGTTAGTGGTGTTAGTTGTTAAAATACAAGGAGAGAGAGTTAATAACTAGATAAACGCAACAACACGACAACGATTACGAGGGATTTGGTTTGGTGATGTCAAAAACTAATTGGGAGAGAGTTAATCACCAACTAAACGGGAGCTCCCTGGTTGTTGTTCCCGTCTATTTGGGCGTTAAGTCTCTCCCAGTTAGTTTTTGACACCACCAAGCTCAATCCCTCGTTAATCGTTGTCTCATTGTTATCCTGTTATTCTTCGTGTTTATCTAGTTATTGACTCTCCAACACCACTAATAGTCCTAATATGGTCACCTAAAACACTCCAACAATAGAACCCCTATGAACTAAATCTGTATCTCTGAAGATTGCCCGAAAGGGTTGAAACTATAATCACATTCTCAACAATTGTAGTATACGTGATAATAACAAAGTAAAAACACTTTCAATTGATCTCATCATGGATTACCACAAACTAACGCTTGACTCAATCAATCTACCTTACCATTTTCTTAGATATACCAATCTTATAAATATTCTCCCACAAATTCGCCCTTACTATTTTGTCAAATGCAGACAAGGTCTACACAGACAAGCTCGTGTACAGCTCAATAAAAGGGTAATTGGTTAGTTTTTAGTGTTTCTCCTACGCCTGATCAAACCCATCAATAATTGTACATTGAACTTTTAGTAATAGGTTCAATTCTCTGCTTAGAAGCTTTTTTTTTCTTTCCTTACTTCCGATTTTTCAGACTAAATTGAGTCTATGAATAGTGAACGTTTCTGTTTCTGGGAGTTATAAGGCTTGCCAGAATTTGTGTTTAGTTTTCTTTAAAATTTCCTTATTTGGTTGTGCGGCTAGATTCTATTTTTATTCCTAATTGTTGCACTTTCACATCTGGGTGGTTTTTGAATCTTGTTGCCATGTCTGATCTTCTTTTTCTCCCTTGTTCTTCTAGGTTTTCAGCTTTTAGTTCTTCTCTAATTTCTTTGCTCCTTATGAACCATTAGACCATCTACAGATTTCCTCAGTGTTATATAGTCAGCTCTGTTAACTTCTTCCTTCACTACCTCGGCGTGTTTTTTTCCATAACTTGCAGCCATACATGAGTAATGGATAAAATAGAGCCAACAAAATAGTAATCAATCAGGATAAAATAGAGCCTATCCATCTTCATTTTGATAAGATTTTTACGACGTTCTATATGGGGTCTCCAGTCTAACTTTTTTTGGAACATGCATCCTATGTAGCTGACATTGTAGCGACCTTTGATTGTTTGTTTCCTCATTTAAATTTACTTTATCTTGGGTCTTTTTTCCTTTTTCTGAATTGTATTTTTTGGTTTTATTTATCACTAGCGGACCCGGCAAACATTGATTTGCCACCCTCCCTTCCCACCTGGTCCCCATATTTGCCTGCAGCGCCGACAGCTCCGCAGTTCGCAATGCTGCAGTCAGCGACATGGCCATGGATCCTCTCTTAGCCGTCACGTTGGAGACCAATAGTTTCTCCAAAAATAAACTGGACAATATATGAGCTTCCCGTTTCTAAAATCAATTATATGGGCACCTTTACTTTCTTCCCACTACTGCATTACCTGATCTCAATTACTCAACACACTAAAATCTATAACAACAAAGCATGCTATAACAAAGCATGTTAAATAAAAGATAAAAGTCTCGATAAATTACGCAATCCTTCATAATAAATAAATAAAAATTATTATTCAATCCGTATTTAAAAAGATTAAATACATAAATAAATATTACTGCTATCGCTGGACAATAAGACGTATTTTCTATGATAAGATAAATAATAACTCAACGTACGTTAGGTAGAGTAGGGAAATCAAGTCGAACGCCTATCGAATAACATTAGCATGCTATTCAGCGTTGAGTGAAGCGTGTGTGCACGTATCTGCGTGTGTTACGTTCCACTGCTGGGTAATTCGAGATGACGCATTATTGCGACCAGCGATATGGTCTAATTGACACGGCTTCGTCGCTGGGAGCGACATGTCTGATTGCTGCGGCTTTGCCGCGGCCAGCTCTGTCATTGCCGCAGTCTGCGGCCGCGTGCTGGATCTAGTAACAAATTATAACAGAGTGGATAGCGTAAACATATTCTTTGTACTCAAATACCTAAGTATATAAATTTTCATGGCGATTGGTTGAACGGTGTAGAAGTTTGCTGCTTGCTGTCAGATTTGATGCTTACTGGATCATCGACAGAGTACTTCTAAACCCAAATTGACTGGAACAATAATCTTACGTTTCTCTAGGTCCGTTTGCTGAAGGTCCTTGGACATTCTGTTCATTAAACTGATTAACCTTTTATTTTTAATCAATATGGAGTGTTTGTTTTTTGGGAATCATAATAATATGTGCAGTTTTCCAGGCAATTGAAAAATGGCCCAGTTCCATGATCCCATTTATTATTTTATATACTTGAGTTATGGCTATATCTGGCAGGCAGAATTTTCAATGTTCTAATGGGGATGCCATCCTGTGCTGAAGCTTTGCTGCTTTTAAGTTTTTGGATAATTGATTTTAATTGCTCTGTGCTGTACGTATTAGGTTCGGTTATTCTTGCGTTTACAGATGTTTCCATTTTTTGGCTCTCATGCTATTAGTTTTTTGATTGTTTTCAAGCTGCTTTTTTAGGTCAACGTCTGTTTCTTCGGGTTTTCCTTGATTGAAAATTAGTTTTCCACTATCCGTTTTGATGGGAGTGTTTTCCATAAAACCTTTATTTATGCTTTTGTGCAATTTCCACAGCTTTAAATTTTCCTCCCCGGCTTCCTCAATTCTTGACCCATATCTCTTCCTTTTGAGCTTTGAGCATTTCTGCAGTTTTTTAAGTTTCTGCAAATCATGATTTAAAAAATTTTCATTTTCGGATATTTTTTCCTTTATAAGTCTTTTTTGGTCCATATTTAAATCCCGTTTGTTGATAGTAGTAACTGGTTTGCTGCATTCTGCAAATTTTTCTTTAATTTCTTTAGTTAGGTGTGTCACAGCTTGATCCAAATCTTGGATGGAATGGATATCTTGAGCAGGAATAAATTCCTGTGTCTGGTACTGAAATTTCATCCAATTGGTCTTTGTTCTTACGATATTTGTATTTATTTTTGATCCAGTAAGTTTTGCGATGACCGGAAAGTGATGAGAAGTTAAATCGTACTTGTATACTGATGATATTTTAGATATTTTAAATGTATAGGCAGTGAGTTGGTCAATCATGTCTCCTCCTTTCCGTGTATCAAATGGGATTGATGTGCCTTGCAGGGCACCATGCACATTCACTTTCTGGAAATGTGCGTGTAGTTTTCTAAAGTTCATTACCGGCTTTGCTGTTAGCTCTACAAAATCCTTTTCTAATAAAGTGCTTTTATGAAGGGTTGTAGTATGCGAAAATTATGATTGATTCCTTTACTATTTGTTCGGATTACAAGGATTGTTGCTTTTGATGAAATTTTTTCCATACATAACATATTTTTTGTAAGAATTGCCACGCCTCCTCCTTTATTTCCTACTCTGTTCATTCTGGTGGTGGTGTAACCTGCCACTACCAAGCTTTCATTTGACTTTAGATGCTTCTCGGTAATGGTGATTATAATTACATCTATTTCTTCCAGAAACTTTCTTGGTTCCAAGTCCATGTCTTTTACCCCATTTGCGTTCCATGTGGCTATGTTAATTTCTGTTTTACTTCCCATTAATGAGGTTTAGTAATAAGGATTATATTCCATATATCCTAATTACTAATTGCTCTAGTTATTGTGCGGAAGCAATATTTTTGTATACAGATACCCCGATTTCAACTTACTGTTATTCATTTCAACTTACTGTTATTCAATATTTTTTATTTTACTGTTTCCTCCTAGGAACTTACAGACAAAGTTCCACTATTTTTCTGTTCCGATACCACGTCTAATGCCATGATAATTATACGCAAAGAATTATTTAGTAATTTAAGTACATGAAAAACAGAATGTGTAATTTGCCTGAACAAATTTTTCAACGAACCACCAAACCCATACTTATGTTTAGATAGAGATAGTTCTAAAAGGGTCCAATGTGTTCCAAGAAACGAACCAGATGGAAAGAGAAAAACAAACCTACCGACCGCCAACGTAAGTTACGAGTCAGTTTGATAATCGACTTGGGTAAATGCGTTGTTTGTTTTTTTGTTTCGATAGTCTTTTTTTGGCTTCTATTTATTTCTTTGTTTGCATCGATAAATATTCTCAAACTATACACTAAAAGCCGTAAGTTATTAATGTAGATGCATTTTAAAACAATCACAGAGAAGTGCTTCCGTAAAAAAATCATTTCCATTATACCTTTTATACAAATGAAAGAGGGGTTAATGCGTGGAAGAATTTATCGTAAAAAATTTTATTTGCATCAAATTTTTCTTGAAACATGTGATAAAAGTCGGTAATTTTGAATGGCTCTCTGTGTGTAGTACGCCCACGTGTTCAAGTTGAACAATTTAAACCCTATTGATTTTCGGTGTCAAATTTCCAGACAAGTTTAACTTGTTCGCGAAAAATCGCATGAAGTGCCACTTTGAATTTTCTCAAAATTTCAAAACTTGGGATAGGCGACTGAAGCTTTAAGAAGGTATACTATTTGAAGCATGCATACGGTTACGTTTATCCAATCTTGATATTTGTAATAGGACGCAAAGTTGCCAAGTTTAAAATCGAAACGTTTTCTATTGGTGTCATCATTACATAGTGTGATAATACCTCGATTTTTTGCTTCACTTATTAATTCACTCCACAAAAGTGACATTAACATTTATTTTGATTACATTCAATAATTGGTTGCACGATTTATTGCGAAACAGTAGTCGTTGCATTTTTCATGGGTTTATGGTTTAAGCGGAATTTTCTTGTAAAATCGATTAAAGTTTCCAAATTGAGAATCATCTACTACTTATGACAAATGTAAAATCTTAACTGCAGTAGTAGTAACGCATAGCAAAACAAAAGATTCGTGTATGGTTCTTTGTGGTACTTCTTGATTTACTGATCAACAGCCATTTTGAAACTGGGGTGTGATGTAGCAATTAGCACGTATTTTGGGGTGTAGAATTCGAATCTATCCTTCAAAATGTTCAAGCACATAAGATGTTTGACGAAGGAATAAGCAATTTAGGCACACATAATTTTCAATCATAGTGCATAGAGCCGCTATTATCATTTCGGGGCGGTAGCGTGAAGCAGCTGGAGCTTTTGCAATTTATCGACGTTTACCATACAAGGCATCCTTGTCTTCCAGCTATTTAGGGCTAGGCAATGTCGTAACAAGGACAGTATACTGAAAAAGCGTAACGTTCGGCAATATCGCATACCTTTGAGAGCGGCATACATCATCCCCCACTTTACCACTTGGATTGGCGTGAGTACCCAAAGTATGGACCAATTCTGCAGGTTTACCCAGTCTTCTTGAATTGAGTGGTTCTGTGTAATAAAGAAAGAATATTCAACGACGAAAATCTCAAGTGAAACGCGTCGCGGTTGCAAAATTTCTCCTGACAAGTTTTGTTATATTTGTGGAGAATTTCTGGTGAAGTCCAAAGCCTAACCATTTTCTGAAAATGAGACAAAAGCCTATTTAATATATTTTGGTGTTTTAATTTGAGATCAAGACAAGCAGTGGGATCCTCATACTTGCTGTGTGAGCTGTAGCATGTCATTGGTGTAGTGGATAAAAGGGAAGAGAAAAAGTATGCCTTTTGCAGTTCCAATGGTATGGCGAGAACCCACCAATCATTTCAACGATTGTTATTTTTGCATGAAAAAGACTCAAGGTTATTCCAAAAAAGAAAAACACAAGATCGAATTTCAGAATTTACCTTCGGCCATAAGACCTGTTCCTCACAATGCAGACTTATCAGTACCGATTACGGCTTTATATTGGCAAGATATTATTTTGGGAGGTAATGGAAATAATGACGCACCATCAGGCAGCTCCGAAGAACAGTGTATCGAGCTCATTTTTACTCCAGGTCCTAGTTCCGAGAAGCCACATTTGATTGTTCAAAGTGAGCTAAATGATTTAGTACGTGATTTGGGGTCGTCAAAGCAATAGACAGAACTACTTGATTCCCGTCTTAAGGAGTGGAACTTACTAACTAAAGAAACAAAAATTACGACTTTTAGGAGAAGAAATGCTACGTTTTCTGAAATGCTACGAATTTTCCATTGTAGAATATGGAAAATTCGTTATATGCGTGTACTGATATTATCGATGGTTTAATGTAGGAACTCAATATGGAGCATTTTCGCTGTGAGTGGCGCTTGTTCACAGACTTATCAAAATAGAGTTTAAAAGCTGTGTTATTATATAATGGAGATTTAAAACCATCTATACCAGTGCCCATTCAATGACAATGAAAGGAACCTATGAAAATATGCGCATCCTTTAAGATAAAATAAACTACAACCGATACAAGTGGCAGATATGTGAAGATTTAAAAGTTATAGCAATTTTAGTGGAAAGGTTGAGGGAGGATTTACAAAATATTAATATTTTCTTTGTGGGACAGTCGTGCAGTGAATGAACATTATTTAATGAAAATTTGGCCGGAAAGGAGTGGAGTTCAACCGGCATTTCAAAATGTTAAGTATGTGCCCCTTATAGACCCAAACAATGTTCTTTTGCCTCCTCTTCACATTAAACTTGGACTGATGAAAAATTTTGTGAAAGCTATGAATAAAAAGGGCGAAGAAATTAAATACCTAAGACAAGACTTTCCCCAGTTAAGTGACAGTAAATTAAACGAAGGTATTTTTATTGGACCACAAATTAGACAATTGCTGAACGATGTTAATTTTATAGAAAAGCTCACCTCGCAAGAACTGAGAGCTTGGAATTCATTTGTAAGTGTAGTGAGGGGATTTTTAGGCAATGATATGGATCTAAACTACGAAGAACTAGTTAATGAACTTTTAGACTAATACAAATCGCTTGGTTGTCGAATGTCATTAAAAATTCACTTTCTCCTTCTCCAATCATTTTTTCCCAAGAATTTGGGCGCTGTTTGCGCCGAGCAGGGTAAAAGATTCCATCAAAATATCAGGACAATGGAAATTTGGTACCAAGGACGATGGAATCCATCCATGATGGGCGATTACTCTTGGTTTTTGCGCTCCTCCATAAAAGGAAAAAATAGAATTAGTGTGTATCAAATAAATATTTTTCGGGTATGCTTTGTTCTTAGTTGTCAACTTAATATAAATTATAAACAGTTGATATACAGGGCTAAAAAACTTGTGAAATGATTTTTTTAATAAATATTAAATGGTGCCTTTTAACATGCGGTTTGTTTAATGTAAACTTTTATTTTGCCATTTTAATATTTTGATAGGTTCATTCTACTACAATATACTATTCAGCTTTATGTTACAAAAAAATTCTTTTTGTCGACCACTGCGTGTTTCATATTACTTATTCCCGATTTTTAATATAGGCATGGATAAGATTCAGTGTGTAATCTGAAAAATAAAACTTTAGGTCTAAAGTGATGTCTAAAATCTTAGAAATATAACAATACTAATAGAGTACACAAGCCACCATCAGTAACTTTCAGAATATCATCTGTAATTTTCATATTCATTGCCATAATCTTTTAAAAGTTCTTTGATATGACCAGTAAATTACTAGTTGGTTCTAGATCTTGATGATCAATAGGATTACTGATTTTAGATTAAAGTATTACTACAAAGAAATTCCATACTTCAAAGAAAATAAATACGGCTTCTTCATTTTAGAAATTCCTTGCTGAGCTGGAATAATGTATAAAAGTGATAATCTGTATAATGGATGTTAGGTTCTATCTATCTATGTCTTAAATGCATAAAACGTTCTTTTGCATTCACTCAAAGTTTCAGATTGTAATCTGAGACTTTTGCTGCGCTCAAATTGGTCACTAAATCTCGGGCTCTCGTAATAAAGAAATAAGATTACCAAAACTTTAGAACTTTTTACGCAAAAGTGAGGCTTGTGAACAACAAACATAAACATATGAATTATTGTCGATCTATTCGCCTGTAACCGGTTAAGAAAAGCAATCTCATGAACATTTTTCCTCGACCATCATAATCGTTTGTTTTTGTTTCTCTTGCGCGCGACAACATAGTCTTCTGTTGATTTAGTGCGGAACGATAAAAGAGACATTGGAATACTCTTAGTTTTAATCATTTACGAATTGGTTTATTTCTGTCATTTTTTATTTGATTTTCTTTTGTGCATTTTGTTTGTTCTTTGGAGATAAATGGTTGTAAATATTTTCTTATTGTCCAATAATTTTTTCAACTAAACAAATGACCCAAATAAACCGGCTAGAAATTTTGCAATTCATTTATTAATTTCGTTTTGGACAATTGGGAGTAAGGCTCCCAATGTGGTACAAGAGGAGAGGGTAGTCCATTGTGATGACAATAACAGATATGGAGAAGAGATAATAAAGTAGGAAGTAGTAGAAATGATAAATAGACCGAAAGAGGGAGGTGCATGTGTGTCTGACGTGTGTTGTCTGTACATTTATGGAACTGTATGAATGAAAAAGGGATAAAAGTATTAATGACATACGTGAATGAAGCATGAATCGAAGAAGTCATTCCGAATGTATGGAAACAAGGAGAAATAATTCCGATGAGAGGGGCACTGTGAGGAATTATACAGGGATAACGATTATGGATGGTATAACCAGAATAGAATAGCGAGGAACAATAAAGTGGAGGAAGAAGAAATAAGAGAAACAAGCGTGTTCTCAAACACACATAAAATGTGTAAAAGAATAAGGGACATCAGATAATACTTAACTAGAAATTTTATAATGTAGCAGGAGATGTGTAAAGTGATCTAAAAACGCCGTATGCCAAGTTAGTGAGAAAGTTGTCAAACGCGACAGACTGAAATTGTGGGACAGAATGGAAGAAGTGAAGATATTGGACAGAATGAAGTGAATGACAAGAATAATGTAGAAAAGATTAGTTATAAAGGCAAGAGTGGGAAAGAAGATATCATCCGCAGAAGGTGGAAGAAATCTCTCTTGGATGTGAGAAATCGCAGAGGGGCAAATATAGGCATAGATCACCATCTTATGACTGCATGCGCTCGCATTACTACCATGAGAAAACGTTTTGATACTCAAAAGAAAAGATTTGGAAAGCTGAAGAACGAGAACAACAGGAAAGAATCTCCACTAGAAATAGGGAAGCGGTTTAAGGGCCTTAGGGTGGATGATGAAAGTGGTATAGAAGAACACTGGTTAAAAATGAAAATCCAACTGCAGGCAGAATATCAAGTTAAGGACAAGCAGGTGAAGAAGAGTCTCAAGGCTGAACACAGGAAATGGATTTCAGTATTGACCGAGAAGGCGGAGAAAGCGGCAGGCGCTGGAAAAATGAAGGAACTGTACGTTGTCAGAAGGAGTAGGAAATGTAACTAACTCAGGCCTACCCTCCAAGGAGGAGATCAACACGGCGATCAAGCAGCTGAAAATGGAAAGGCTCCTGGAGCAGATAATATTTCACCAGAGTTCCTGTGAGCTAACCTAGACACCACCACTGTTCTTCTGTATCCTCTCTTTAAGTAGATTTGGAACAAAGAAAACTTGCCACAGGAATGAAGAGAAGGACTCCGCATCATACTACCCAAGGCAGAGGGCACCACTAGCTGTCATAATTGGAGAGGAATCACTCTACTATCAATTTAAAGTAAAGTGCTGATGCGGGTGATACTCAAAACACAAGTGGAATCACAAATAAGGACGAAGCAAGCAGGGTTTATTAGTTATCGTTCTTGTACCAATCAAATTAACACGTTTCGTATTATTATCGAACAGTCAAATGAATTTATCAGTAGCCTTCATCTTCTGTTCGTAGATTTTGAAAAGGCCTGCGATTCCCTTAAAAGAGGCAGTATGTGGAAAAACTTGCAGAAAAAAATCGATGAGGAACGTCACAGATAGAAAAAAGGGGCTTACAGTGGAATCTGACTGAACGATTCGAGGATCTAAGTTTAGTAGATGATATTTGCCTGCTCTCAAAGAACCATCTTAATATGGAAAGGAAACTCCAAGACCTCGAGTGCGAAGCCAAGATGGTGGTCTGAAAGTAAACTCCTCAAAGACAAAGATTATGAAGATAAACACAAGAGATGTAAGAACACTGAGAGTGAACAATGAGGACATCAAAAATGTACAAGAGTTCACGTACCTTGGGTGCATAGTGAACCATGAGGGTGGTGCATCTGCATATTTCAGACCAAGAATCAGAAAGGCAAATGGCACCTTCATTCAGCTGCATCCACTTTGGAAGGGAAAAGAGATTTCCACAACGACCAAGCTTCTAATATTCAGAATCAGTGTGAAAGCAGTGCTATTATAAAGGTCACCTCCAAAATCACAAGATATCTAATGAAGATCTTTGGAACCAAACGAAAGAGAAATCCATGTCCACTCAAATCAAGAGAAGAAAATGGAGGTGGATTGATCATACCATCCGAAAAAAAACAGGATGCTGTGGAGAGACAAGTTTTGTTCTGGAATCCGCAGGGAAGAAAGAAACGTGGAAGATCAAAGCCATCATGGAGAAGGACTGTAGATGAAAAGGCAAAGAAGGAAGGAAAGACTTTTGCAGAGCTGAAGGTCCTCGCTAGAAATAGAGTGCGCTGGAGAAACTTCGTCGAAGCCCTATGTTCTGGATAAAAGTGAAAGGAATTAAGTCAAGTCAAGTAAGTCCCTACATGATGTACTGTTCTAATAAACTGGAGAATTACAACTTATATATTACGTGATTTTCAATCAAAGGTAAAACAACCCACTTTTTGATCAGTAACTCCCCCTACTATTTTATTATAAAACAATCGCTTCTGGGCATTGTATTACTTTTCTGTCAGTATCCAAATGCTTTCAAGGTGCGCTTTTTCGTATTATTATGCCTATAATTTGTGATCACAAAAATATGTAAATTCATCAGTTTCAAATGTTTATATCAACAAGCACACGATCACCCATTGGATGGTAGTATGCTCGTGAAGGAAAACAGATTCGTAATCTTTTCCATATTTTTGGAACGTCCACTTTTGGCATTCAATCATTGTATATATATTTCATTTACATATAATTTTCCCAATTAAGTTCCATAATCCTCAAGTAAGCCATTCTATGATATGGTCCACTGAATTATAGATGTAAATTATTATTTAAAAAATTCTAAACCACAAATTATTCGGCCATTACTTTTTGTATCCTTCTGTTTTAATTTCTTGTTACCCATAAACAAAAAGAGAAACACCATCGAATCCGACTAATAACAGTAGATTACGATTTTTGTTTTTACTATTACAAAGAGATGTTTTGTCGTTGCATTTCTTTTGGGTCGTAAAATCAATAATAATAACAGGTTAAATCGTAACTCTCAATCCATATGTCCGCTGTAATTTTATAATTTCGGAATAAATTCTTTCAAGTTCCAACATTACAAAAATGAAATGGGATGAAAATTATATAGACAGGAATGTCCTCAGACGTTACTACACACACACACAAAGACAATTATCGGAATCTATAAAACGTGCGCCTTTTGAAATGGTTTTATGAAAATTATTGGGTTCCAGCAGAAAATTATTAAGGGATAGAATGAAAAAGATCAACGGACGTAAAAGCGATAAAAAATCACGAATCTTTTTTTAGTCCAAAATCAACTAGACGAAGAGAGGCAGTAAAGAAGATTACGAATCAGATCTTTTTCTTACGATGAATATGTTCTTACGCATGAGATAGTTATTAAGCTATTATAAGTGGAATCTAATTGTGTTGGAAGATTGTTAACGATTCTTTCACTCAGGGACGTACTACAGTTAGGATATAGCATATAAAAGTTATTCAAATTTATTTGTTACTTAAAAATATTTAGAATCAAATTTAAATGAACCGTTTAAAACCTAACCTAAAAGTTTTACCATGAGAATATTTTTTTTGTAAGACAATAGATAGCTTGATTAAATGTGTATGACATTTTTAACCTCTCCGTCTTTAAAGTTCTTAGAGAAATCGTTTTGATTTTCTTGTCCCTAAATTTATTCAAATTCGAAATTCTGTTCGTATAAAGATTTCCTAAAAAACGCTTGTTATGATAGTTGTTATGATTATTTCACAATTGGGTAGGAAAGAATCCCCTCTAAATGCGACCAACAAGATCTACTATGTCCCCATATCTGGTCCATTCGTCGAAAAGTCCTGTCTCCTCAAAGACATCCAGTATCCTCTTGATCGGAATGCGACCTATTTCATCTAGGTGCAGTTTTGTTCTCTCAAATCTATTGCACCTTAGCACTGGTACAATAAGTGATGGAAGTTTTCTTCAATCTCCCCATATCAACAGCAACAGCTGGGTACTCTCGTCGTATTAAGTTGTCTCGTAATGAAACTTGTTCTCGTAATGAAAGAGTACTGTCCTGTTTTCCTCCATAGATTCAGTAGCTCTTTCTGCTACTTTAAGTAGCTCTTTCTGCTACTTTAAGTAGCTCTTTCTGCTACTGAATATTTCTGCTGAGCGACCTACCTGCTATTAAACACTGTGTGTTTCATGCCCATATTTTTCACCCAATGGTCCCTGTGTTCATTTTCTAATTGTGTACTGCTATGATAATTTCCTCCAGCAGTCTATGTGCCTGCAGTCTAGGAGCCTCTTATTCCACATTCCCATATTTGTTTAATCAGTTCTACACTTTCTCCAGTTCTTCTGTTTCTTCACTCCTTTGGCCCTATATCGACTTTTCTTTTAGTCCTTTTCTTCTTTTAGCTTTTTATCAACTTTAAATTAAGTGATAATGAGGTTCGTATCTTGATACTTTCGATATACACAATCTATATGGCCTTTATGTAGACAGATATTTACCTATATGAAATGAGCCTCAAGGTCATCTACCACTCTTTTTTACTTATTTGTCTAATGAAGAAATAATCTATGAAGATATTATCGACTGCAGGAGGGATTTTTCCGTACAGAATGCGCTCAGTTCTTTTATTTCTGTAATTTCTTGCTCTATTCTGGTTTTTAAGTTTCTGATTATCATAGATTCTACCACTATAACTTAAGAGAGTGGTGTCCAGATAATTTGCGCGGTCATTATTGTAAATGGACTGGTATATCATGTCCTCTAAGAGAGAGATGGTACATTTTAACGAGGTATTTAAATAGTGATTGAGGTGCAGCTTTTTTATAGTGCGATATTTATCGCACCTGACCCTGGCGATTTTATTATTCTTCTGCCGTTACTACATCAATTTTGCCCACATGATAAAATAGCTGTAGTAATATGAGTGTATTAGAATTCCCTACGCTTTTCTCGCTAAAATTATTCATCTAACCAGATTTATGGTATAGGTCTTTTCATCAGTTTAAGACGAGGGTAGTTTGACAGCAATCTACCCTAACTAAGATAACGCTCTATTTTTACTTTTTTTATAATAAGTAATTAACATGGTCCCCTTATAAGGCAATACACTTTTCAAGACGATTTTTCAACTTCTTCATGGCTTCCGAAAAATAATTATCCTCGATCTCTGCAAAGTAATGCGAAGTTTCGGTCATCACTTCATCGTTTGTTGCAAAACGGCGTATTCAGAGCCGTTTTTTTTTTAGGTTTGGGAACAGGAAGAAGTGTCAAGGGGTTAGATCTGGTGAATACAGTGGGTGTTCGATCATTTCGTAGCCTAATTGGTTCAATTTTGCTTGCACAACGGCCGCTCTCTGAGCGGGTGCGGTGTCAAGATGGAAGAGAACTTTTTTGTGAGCCAAACCAGGACGTTTTTATTCAATCCGGCATCGAGACAGTCCTATAATGTTGCGTAGTAATCGCCAGTTATGGTATTACCATTTGTCAAGTAATCAATAACAATAATGCCTCCCACATCACAAAAAGCAGACATCAGCTTACCAGCCGACCGGGTTGCCTTTGCTTTCTTCTGTGGGTCTTCGCCGTTTTTTTTTTCAACTACTTTGACTGTTCGTCCGACTATAGTAATGCACCTACCTTTCATCAACAGTAACGTATCGATGAAAAAAAATCCTTCGGACCAGGTTTTATCTTCGCCAAAATTTGTTTAAAAGTAAGTTCTACAACATCGGTCCATACTGGACTTTAGTTATCTATCCACTAGTTCGGTGCTGGCTAAGAGCTGGTCATATAGCGGATGGTCAGGATCGTCGCGAATTTGGGTACTGTCTATTGTGTTTGGATCAGTTTTCTAAGCGTCGATGGCAGCTTCGGCAGTTGTGACGCAAAGTTGTACGCCTTTTATTTTCTTTTTCGAGTAGGCGCTACCATTCGATTCGTGTCTTCCACCTCTCCCGTTAAATTGTCAGCAGACTGGCGAGATAATAGATTTGATATTTCATTTTACTTGCCAGGGCAGTATTCGAGGCGAAAATCAAACTCTTGTAATAACAGGGCCCATCTGGTAAGCTTTCCATTTGTGTCTTTAAAAGTTTGCAGCCATATCAGAGCGTGGCTATCCGTTTTTACAATAAACGATTGTCCCTCCAGTAGTGGTCGGTAACGTTTTATATCCGTCTGTTTCTTTCTAATTCAATTATGATTATTTTCCTCAATCTGCTCGGATTTATTGCGATTATTATGTATCTATCTATCCTTTAAAATGCTTAAATTTGAAAAGGTCTAAAAATATACGTGTACAAATGGTTTAATCTCAAGAAATAAATTTATTTGAATAATTACACAAAGTATTGTTCCAAAAGTTTTTACATTAATTACAGTAAATGACAATTGTTGAACTTGAAAAATCTATAATTAATCCACCTCTGATTATAACCAATAAATGTATGGTATCTAAAAGCAATTACTTAATAATATCACATATGTGCACCACTGGTATTTGATTCGACTCGTTCGTACAGGTAAATATCGCAAAATATACCAAGTATAACTTGTTCTATAACAACCCAAGTTCTTTAACATGAAAAATCAAATGAAGAGAAGAGAACACACGCAACCAAGAAACCACGGAACACAAAATTACAGGGAACTACTTTCCGCTACAGGCAGTGTACATGTTTGTTTTTATACGCAGATGAGTTGAAAAATATTTTATACTTAAATACTTTGCGCGACTAGAAGAAAATTTTAAAGTTACAAATACATTACCGCTGAAATTATCAAGGCTTTTGATAAAAATGAAATAGACATCTTATATCCTGAATTACTGACTGGTTTTTAAAGAATTTGTTCCTGTCACTAAAGCATTTTTTGAAAAAAATGAGCTCCCGAGGAAAGCTATATTATTATTAGACAATGCGCCATCTTATCAAGACGCCAAAGAACTGTGCAGTGGTGATATTAAAGTTATATTCCTACCCCCTAAAGTGACATCACTTATGCAACCCCTAGACCAAGAAGTTCTAGAAACGATGAAGAAACATCTTTAAGGAAGTCTTAAAGCAAGTCACATTATATGATGTAGCATACTAGATTCCTTCAGTATGGAACGAGATGTAAACTATCATCATTCCAAAGCCATGAAAAAATTTATTTAGCTTAGACCCTCTTAAAAATACGAGAACAATAAAATGTGAGCGAATTCCTTCAACTAGTCAGTTGACAGTTTATCTCCACTAATACTCAGCTACCTTATGTCATATTTATTTCTTCTTCCACCTGTCCAGCTATCCGTCTTTTGTAGTGAATGTTTCCTCGGCGTCTTTAAAGTTCTTAAGGAACTCAAGCGCCTTAGATTGAAGCATTGGCCCATTCACAGGACTGTCCATCTCTCGAAGCTGTGAAAATCACAGAAGAAGAGCTTCAGACGTCTGGTCGTAGTCGTCCTTCTTCAAATGCCACTACTCACAATTTTGTTTAGAAAGTTTTTAATTTCTTTTCGGTTTCGTCTCCAACCCCCAACAGTCACTTTCAAATCGGTAGCCACCTTTTTACTATACACGCCATTGTCCAACAGTTTTATTGCATTAAATTTCGCTTCAAGAGAAACTACAACTCTTTCCTCCTTTTCCCGCTCATATCGAAACACAGAAATCAGTAAACGCACACCAACTGAAGTGACAGTGACAACTGGCAATGCTGGGAGTAAGAGTGACTCAGAGGACATCTAAGGCTCTACATTGCTTGTAAAACGAATAAACATCGCTTCTGGCCGTAATTGTTCCGCTATTAAGAGCTTCATTTTTATTTTTTATCTTCCGACGACTAGCTATGCTAACCCAGAGACTCGGCTGAGAGACCCAGGGATTCGGATAATCGCGAGGCTACTGTAGATGGTATTACTTTGAGAAGTATAACTAGTTGTTAAGTGAGTTAATTATTTCGAAAACTGCATATTGACGAAAACTGCGGAAAATTCAAACTGGTTTAAAATATAGAAGGTCAGGGTCCAGTCATCTGGATAAAACAGAATTTTGTCTAGATGATTGGGTTCCGCCTATCTTCATTTCAATTTTATAAACAAGACCTCCAGTGGATTTGAACGCTTAGTATAAGTCTTCTTAGGATCACATGTGAGCAAAGTTCTCTCAATTATAATACATAAAGATTAAAATCGTTCATGATGATGGAGCTATCGAAAGACCACCTGGAAATTCTCCCAGGAAAGAAACATCCTAGATGTTAGAAAACTATTAAAAAAGCATTGGAAATTCGACATACCCTGTATTCTTGTGTTTCATCGAATAAATGAAGACCTGTGATAAAGTTAGATTGAATCATCTATTGAGAATATTAAAAGATATGGAAACCTTTTTGCACCTTGTACGATAATTCCTCAAGCGGAACACAGTAAATATAAAATACATAAGATTTATTCCAAATATTTTAAACATATATCTGAAGCAATTGTCTTCTAAAATGACACGGGAGGTTCCTGGAGGTTTGTTTGCTTGTCTTCAATATACAGGGTGATTCAGTTAACCAGGACTATTGTATTATATCGAAAAATATGGATCGGACAGAAAATTTGCCGAATCAAAACTCTAATATCTCCGAGGGTGGCATCCAGTAGTACTAAATAACGCCCACCCCCACACCCCCTGTGGGCGGGGTGGGTGGAAAATTTGAAATCTTAAATAGGAACCCCTATTTTTTATCACAGTTTCGGATTCTACGTCGAAAAGTACGTATGATTCGTCCGAAAAAAAAATTTCGATTCGAGACAGATGGCGCAGTAATCGCAAGAAATGGAACAGAAATCAAGAAACAGAGAAAC